>SNQJ01S0055809.1:85657-100290 GCA_010110895.2 Picea sitchensis
TCCATCACTTCTTCTCTAAAAGAAAATATAAGGTTCAAGCAGTGGAAATTCACATCGAGCATCAACAACAAGTTCTCCAACTCTTAAAGGACAACCTAACCATGGCACAAAAATGCACGAAACAATAAGCATTTCAACATCATAGTGAAATAAGTTTTGAAGTAGGGGATTGGGTATTTTTAAGACTACAACCATACAAACAGATGTCCCTCAAGCAAGCTAAGAAGGATAATAAATTATAACCAAAGTACTATGGCCCTTATAAGGTGTTGGAAAATATTGGTACTATGACATAGAGATTGGAACTACCTGCATTTTCGCGAGTACACCCAGTTTTCCATGTTTCATGCTTAAAGAAGGTTATAGGTGACAATATCCCAGTTCAAACTATATTTCCAGAACTTGAAGAGGAAGGAAAAATCATATTGGAGCCTGAAGCTATCACTGACACAAGAATTCACCAGTTGAGGAATAAATCAATTTCAGAGTATCTCATTAAGTGTAAGAAACTACCTGCTGAAGATTCCACATGGGAAGATGAATCTTTTATACATAAGCATCCAAAACTACTCAAGCATTGAGGACACCACTTTTTTGAAGGGGAAGGACATGTTAAGTCCTAAATAGTGGCACATTACCCCTTAATTGGGGTGAACTGGCTGAAGGAAGAAATATAAAATACACACGTGAGACAACTTTAAGGTGAATCTCATAGTCTATGGAAATAATAATGTGCTGAGCAATTAAGAATTCAATAGTTCTAATAGATGTACTGAATCATTAAACCATGCAACAAACAATGTACATTTTCATATATTTAAATCCATGGAGGTACCCTATGCACATCATTAAATACAAGAAAAAATGACATGAAGTGGTCATACATTAAGAGGAAATCACTCCAGTATCATAAGCTCAATAACACGCAATAACAATATACATGTTATGAAACTTGTTTCTCGATCTTTTATTAATGAGGATCTGATACAAGAAGCCATGAGATGAGAGGGATGGATTTTACAAGAGAACTTACACAGAAAAAAAAGCACAGACTAAAGCATAACACAAGGAATGAATCTCTTAAATCCCACAGCCTTGAAAATCGATCTGTGTCTAAGGGGAGCTTGATCAAATAGTTCAGGTATAAGATACTCTTAAATTCCCCAAAGCGTCGACCCTAAAAATGAGCTCCTTATGTTGGTTTACATATGCTTATATTTGAGATAAAAACCACTCGCTCGGACCAATACTACTTGAAAATGGTTTCCTCTTGTCAAAATCTTGATACCACATCTGTTTTTCCAACCGTTCGTAGCTTTCCAGCTAATTTTACCTGGTTTTACTGGGAAGAAACCAATTTTTACCACCAGACGAGCCCAACTGATACTGTTGTTGGGTGTGTTCTCCTCGTCCAATTGAGCCTTTATTTTAGTCTTTCTGGGTGGCTCAATTCATTCCCATTATTTCATCATGAACCTTTTTTCTCAGCTGCCGAGATGACAAGATAAACATTTTATTTCAGCTAGCAACACCCAATAACATAGGACACACTTTACCAATCCCTTGAATCCTCTGCTTCAATATTTTCCAGTGCACATATCAGACTAGCCATTTCTCTTTAGGGTGGATTCCCGAATGCCTTTATGTCCTCAAGGTCAGGCTAATGATGCCAGAGAAGGACATTCCTTTCTTAATGAAGTGTATGACTCATTTTCCCAACATCTGTGACCAAGATGGTTCATAATTCACTCCTGGACGAAGGGTCGATGTAAGTGGGTCATCATGTGAAACACCTGGCATCCGAGTAACCCACCTTTAGAAACCAAATTACTCGTAGATTGGTGGATCATGTTTTCTATGGTTCTCCCTTATAAGAGCTTGACACGTGTTTGTGTATATAGAGGACAAGAGCTAACAATTTACCACACTTGGAATGATCTGTGAAGATCTCGAGTTTGCGTGAATGCTTATATTGAGGCAATGATTTATGTCCTTTGACGAATGCAGGCATGGATATGATGATGGGTGAAGCGAATAAAACATGATGCTAGATATATTGTTATGTGTCACATATTTTCCAATTGATTTGGTAGGCTGTCAGTGAGTCCCCCACTCGCTTGAAACATTTTCCCTTGTGCTATTGTTTGAAACATGCATCATTTTACCTATGGTTCGTAGCCTTTTGAATTTTGGGGGGAAATGTGTGAAATTTGGATGACGCCAGCCTAGATTCGTAGACATGTAGACACATGGTAGCTTGGAATTGGTCCATGTCACTGCTGAAGTGTCCTCAAAGACTTTGACACATGTGTGGTCGGGCTTGATACGACAACCAAAAATACTGGTGGGCCTTCTCATTATAGGTGGCTAACCTTGGCAGGCTTTGAAAAAATGTGTCATTGACTTTTCAGGTCCTCATCAACTTCCTCAGTGTCCAGTCAGACATCTATGCTGGCTCTAGGTGGTGTTATGTGGATGGAACGATACACAATGAATTGGCGGATATGCAACCTGGCGGGACTAGAATACCACTATCATGACCCTAGGGGAGGAGTTTTACCTTTCTGTATCTTACCATGTGACACCATCTTCCATTCACCATGTAACTCCTTAAAACCATTGTCACTCCCCAATGATGCGTTAGCTTCCTCACATCTTTTTGATGCGACATGCATTATCCGCCGTTGATTAGGCTCGCTTGCATCCGTTAGATGATTGGGACCACACTTTCGCCCATGCTTGCTCCTTAAGCCTCGGTCTTAAGCCTATTTTGGATGCGATAAGCCCCGTTCATGCTCCCAATAAGTGCCCGAGTATTTGAAACTCAGCCTTGGGCCCTTAGGGGTGGATTTTTCTCTGTAAACATTTTGGGCTTTCGACCACATTCTTTGCTCCTCTAATCCATGAGATCTGTAAACTCCCTTTCAGATTATTGTTCTATATGTTCTCTCCCATAATCTCAATCAATGTGCACACTAATGACTGGATCAAATCCAATACTCACATGAACGATCCTTGTTCATCATCATTCTCCTCCTCGTAACGACTCTTGCCAGAACTAATGGATGGGATATCACTAATCACCTCACTATAGATCTATGGTCATTGGAGTTCCTAACATCTGACTCCTATTTCAATTCTTCCATCTAGACCTTTGACAACATGTTCTTTGACAGTCTCTTTACTGGATCCAACATTCTAGATTTCTTCGTAGTTACCCTCCAATAGATCAATGGTCCTTGTGGACTCGAGGCTCTCCCCATCGTAGTTTGAGTACAACATCATTCAACAACACCAAAAGTGGCACCTTCTGACCAACAATATGGATCTGTGCACTTCACTGAATCAACGACTACGAATCCACCCACTTTAAATCACCAGTTTCTTCCAGGGTAACAATCCAATCTTAGACTTAATAAGCCATGGTCTTTTCTTTGGCCTTTCTACATTTCTACCAAGATTATACGAGCTTTGGAATTCCAGGTTTACTCTAGTTAAAGTCTCCCTTTGTACATTTGGGTGAGATATTACATGTCTTGCAAGATTTCCATCTCAAAATAGGTGGCTTCTCATAGGTTTAAGGACTCTCGACCCCTTACCAGGACTCTCTAGATACCTGGGTACTCCTGTCTCTTTTTGAGTGAAGAATTTGTCCAAATCTTACAATCTTTCCTCCTAAGCCTCAAGACTTTTAGGGACATAGACCCTCTTGAATTGACTCAACTTCATGAGTTAGAAAATTCATACAGTGAAAGTAAATAAGCACATTCCACTTTACACAAGAATTCAATACATCATTTGCATCCATTCATATTTTCCACCAAACCAGGGAAACACACATTAATAACACTAATATTTAATTAAACAATCAAGTTAGACACTTATCTATTTTAGGAAATATCAACAACCAACTGACCGAGAGAGGACGCCTCTCCTTCCAACCTTAGGCCATACTGCATAGTGCCTTTCTAAATTACGCCACTCCTGTGCCAAGCCATGATATCACAAGGGAATGATTCAACTGGTATTCAAGTTTAGATAATCCAATAAGGTTACTCTCTTTCCCCCTCTGACAACATCCAAAGTTTCCCCCTTCCCACTGATCTTGGGGCATCCACAGGTTTATCAAGTAGGTTATCAACTAGATTTCCTCTACACAAGGTAGTCCCTTCTCTACTATATAGTCCCTCAATGACCTCCCCTTAATAGTGATGGTTTTTGTCATGTAAGTACCAAGATGCAACGTTTTATCGCTCCAGTATGAATCCGAGTCTTCTCCGTTTCAGGGTGATCATCAATAAATTGGATGAGCTTCCTATTGTCTTCAAGGAAAGCTCTCAACTATATTCTTCTCTTCGATCTGCACCCTTGAACTTCCCCGTTCACTGCGCTCTTACCCTGTAAACTCGTTGTTCGCTCACTCTTCTTCAGAGTATTCTCTTCTGTGTACTACGTGCTCTATTCCCTTTCTCTTGAGTGTATCCTAAATCCATTTCTTGTTCTTGTTTTCCTGCGTGGTGATGTTTTCACCTTTGGCCTCTTCCTCCACCAATCCTTGGGATTCCCATGGATTCTTTTAGATGCAACCTCCAGCCAGGGATTCAAATTACTGAAGGGATAAATCCATCAAGGATTCAAATTTTGAAGGGGCAATCCAGGGGTGTACTTCTGTCATATTTTTCAGCTAATCATTGCCTCTTCAAGAGATTAGGTTTGTCAACAGTATTAACTGTCTCAACTACCAATATTGTCTTCCATAATTGGTCACATGGCTCCATGCATGTTTAAGTACGCTGGTAGGTGTGTGTTTATGTTTTGCGATATAGGATAGCCTGCTAAGAACGCTTCCTGTTTTCTTCACTTAAACAACTCATCTCCACCTCAACAATCCACTTCATCAATTCCACATGTGATGTCATGGATAGTACTTTCAAGGATTTTTCCTCCTTAGTCAGTTGTCTAGTGTTTTCATGAATCAAAACATGATTACAAGCTTCATAATCATAACCATATGAAGTCTTAAGCATAATTATAACTATGGGGGGAAATAGGGTCTTACACTTCTCGTATTGTGTTGCCTTTGTAAATCCTTCAATCCTATCCCAAGTTGTTCTTAAGGGGTTTTGTTAGGATATTTAGACACCTAGGAGTTAGTTAAGTTCAACTTGGTCTAATGTATCGTTAGGTAAAAGTGTGATTCTTTAATATGCATTTGTAGTTAGGTAATCCGACGGTCACGATATGTTCCCGACATAGAGTGACTCGACAACTCACATTCTCCTCTATTTTCATCGCTACATTGATCTGTGGCTTAACACTCAATTGTTCCATGATTTCTATTTAAAGAGCATGGATGGTGATTTGCCGATGATTTATTGTGAGAAACTCTCTGTAACATATGTTCTTTTGTATTAATAAATTGCTCCAAGTGGCCACATTGGTTGGGGTCGTGGATGTTTTCCCACAGGGGTTTTACCATGTAAAAAAAATTGGTGTGTCGATCTTTGATTTGGTTGTGTAAGTGGTTACTAAAGGTGTTGAAACAATTTTATTTTGTTTCTTATTTGAAGGTTTAACTATGAGATTCTAACACGGTTGAGGGATGAGAAACATCATGTAGGGATGTAAATGTGAAAGAAGGATGAATTGCAACAAACACGAATTGTAGGCAGAATTCGTTTGGAGAATGTTATTATATCACGAGGTAAATGGATTTTTTATTTATTAGAAATATGCAATTCTAGAGGTTTTGATTGTTTGAAAGGGGATCCAATTTAGGGCTTTTGTTGTTTGAGGTTTGATTGTAAGATATCCATTTGTTTTGTTTAATTTTTTTTTATAATGGAAGGCACTAGTCATCCATCCCTCAAGTCCTGAATCCAAAATGGGTTCTGGTGTACTTGGGCACTAGTAATCAATCCCTCAAGTCCTAAATCCAAAATGGGTACGGGTGTAGATGGACACTAGTACTCAAAATCCCTTAGTTCTTGAATCCAAAATGGGTATGGGTGTAGTTGGGCACTTGATTGTCAGCTCAAATAGTTGGGATCTACTAAACAAAGGGGGATTAAAAAATGGGTCGACGTAGAGCAGACATTTCCCTCGATGCAACCATTGAGGGCTGAGAATGATTTCACCGATGCGTCGCCAAAAATATCCATTTGGGCACCATAACTCTTGGCTTCTCGGGCTCATTCCCAAGAAGTGATGGAATAGAGGCTGAGCTTCACTTTCCATCTCAATCGTCGCCATAGATAGCCACTTGCATCCAATCAATCAATATCCAATACAATACTAATCAGTAAAATATCATAGTTTTTAATACATATGAAAAAAGAGTTGTTCAATGATAAATATTTTTCTCTTATCTTCCATTAACTTACCCCATTCTCCTTTCTCATTAATCGCTCGTCAAGTTTGTGTGCACCCTCAACAACCCATCATCAAACATAGGAAAAGATATTAAAACAATGATAGAATATGTAGATTTTTGCTTTGAATTCTATGGTCGCATGCAACGTTTGAGAAATTGAGCAGCTAACCCACACCCACATCTTAAAATTGATAATGGAAATGCAGATACTGATTGGGGATTTCTCCCTCTATTTTGGCTCCCATGTGGTGGAGCCCTGCAGATAAACCAATAGCATAAAGATGAAGAAACCTAGAAGTCGTCACCTATTGAGAATTAGCAAATTTGGAGTTGGTGAAGGAGAAGACAAGTGGAGAGAGGAGATTCGTTAATTGTCGATGAACATATGGCAAGTTCTTATAGGATTGTCATAGTTGATGAAGGCCTCTAGAGGAACCTCCCCTTGAAGAACACCTTCGGTGTAATAACATAATCACTATTTTAAATCGAAAATTGATTTCTTCATATATTAAGGAAAAGCACCAATGTAGGTTACACAATGAATATTGCTTCATAAATGTGTGTACTCCTTTGTGTCATAATGCAAATAGGGTGATTCTTAGTAGAGTGTGTGTACACCTTTGTGTCATAATACAAATAGGGCGGTGTCTATAGAGTGTTATCATAAAAAATAATACAAATAGGGCCTTTGTGTGATAATACAAATAGAGTGATGCATAATAGAGTGTTATCATAAAAAATAATACAAATAGGGTGATACTTAATAGAGTGTTATCGCAATAAAAAATAAAAAATAAATAAATAATACAAATAAGACGATGCTTAATAGAGTGTTATCATAAAAAAATAATAGAATGTTATCATTAAAAAATAATTAAATTAGATAGATTCTTATGACTAAAATAATTAGTGTTATCATAAAAAAGTAATTAGATAAATTCTTGTCATAAAAAATAATCAATCATTTTGCCTCAAATAATTAATGTTATATAAAAAATATAGATAAATTCTTGTGATTAAAATAATTAGTGTTATCATAAAAAACAATTAGATAGATTCTTGTCATAAAAATTAATTAAGGAAATATTTTTTGCTCAAAATAATTAAAGTTATTAAAAAAATAATTAAATAGATTCTTGTGACTAAAATAATTAATGTTATCCTACAAAATAATTAATAGCCTAAAATAATTAGGCACAAAATAATTAATTCTTTAATTAGATAGATTTTTGTGCCTAGTGCCTAAAATAATTAGCACAAAATAATTGATTCTTCTTTTCCTAATAGAGTGATAGATTCTAATTGATTCTTCTTATGCCTAATAGAGTGATATATTTTAATTGATTGTTTTTTAGCTTAATAGAGATCTTACACAAAATAATTGATTCTTCTTTTCCTAATAGAGTGATAGATTCTAATTGATTCTTCTTATGCCTAATAGAGTGATATATTTTAATTGATTGTTTTTTAGCTTAATAGAGATCTTGTGCACATTGTGACAAAATAATTGATTCTTCTTGTGCTTAATAAAGTGATATGTATCTTGCTCATGAAATAATTAGGCACAAACTAATTAATTCTTTAATTAGATAGAGTCTTGTTTTTCCTAAAATAATTATAATTTCTTGCCCAGATTCCTTAATAGAGTGATAGATTTTTGTACCTAGTTCCTAACATAATAATTTATTTATAATCGATTCTTCTTGTGTTTAATAGAATGATAGATTCTTGTGCCCAGTGACTAAAATAATTTATTCTTGTGCTTAATAAAGTGTTATCATAAAAATTAACTAATAGAGTGTTATTATAAAAAATAATTAATAGAATGTTATCATAAAAAATAAAAATTAACAGTTTTTATGGTAGTTTAATTGGCAAATGTCGTAATATGAAATGTTATGTTTGATAAGGTTTCGAGTTCAAATCCCCTCAATTTACTTGTACTTATGGAAATGACATACATATGACATATAAAGATTTAATAAAGTGATAAATTCTTATACCTAGATAATTGATTGTTGTACATAGTAGAATGTTATCATAAAAAAAATAAAAGTAGTGATGCCTAATAGAGTTTATTAATCTTATCACAAAATATTCATAAAACATTTTTCTTGTGCTTGATAGATTCTTATGCCTACTGCCTAATATAATTTATTCTTGTGCCTAATATAATGTTATCATAAAAATAAAAGATAACGATGCCTAATAAAGTCTATTAGGCTTATCATAAAATATTCATAAAAGATTCTTGTGCCTAATAAAGTGTTAGATTCTTGTGCCTAGTGCCTAATATAATTCACTTGTGCATAATAGTGTTATCATAAAAAACAAAAAATAATGAAGCCTAATAGAGTCTATAAGTTTTATCATAAAATATTCTTGTACCTAATAGAGTGTTATCATAAAAAATGGATTCTTGTGCCTAATATAATTGATTCTTATGCTTAATAGAGTGTTATCATAAAAAAACAATGATGCCTAATATAGTGTTAATAGCTATAAAAAATAGCAATGCCTACTAGAATGTTAATAGAGTTTATTAATATTATTTTTTAAAACAATGATGCTTAATAGAGTGTTAATAGAGAAACAATAGTGATGTCTAACATAATGTTGTTATAAAAAATAATTAGACACAAAATAAATTATTTCGTGTGCCTACTAGAGTGTTATCATAAAAAATAAATAGTGTTATCATAAAAACAAATTTGATTCTTGTTGTGCAATATTAAAACAATAATTGATTCTTGTGTGTAATAGAGTGTTATTATAAAAAAATAATTGATTCTTGTTGTGTTATAATAAAAAATAATAATTCATTCTTGTCGCGCCATGATGATGATGATAATGATTAACGTCCTCTGAGATTGAATTGGTCTATTAGACCTTAAGAAGGTAAGAGATTACTTGTAGTTATTTAGAATTTTGTTTATGTGTTTGAAAAGCATTAAGATAAACTTTCCAAGATCACCATAGTTCTATTGAGTTAAAAGGTTAGGAAGACTGGTAGTGTGACAAATATTTTGAAATTGAGATCTAATCTGGGTACATGTTAGACAATCTAAGAGAAAGTGATTTTCATCTTCAACACTCTTAGTGTCACAAAGGTGACACACTCTTTCATCCCATGGCGTTTTAGGAAACTACCAATTCCTGGTTTCACTATGGAGCTCATGAAAATTTGTTCTAATTTTATCAATGCTTATTTTTTTCTTTACAATTGTCAAAATAGAGAGATAATTTTGATCTTCTAGATTAGGGATGATTACCTCCATATAATACCTTAATTTTCTTTTTTCCTCTAACTATTTATCACACCACATTTTCTTCTTAAATTTTGATTTAATAATGTTTTTAATAGTATCCTTATTCTTCAGAATGGTCTCTTCTGTGATTCCCCAATGGCTTAGCCAAGACTGGGTGTATTCATGCCATCCCCGCTTGAATCGAAGGTGGTTAAGGATAGAGTTTGAATTTTTTTTAGGAAGCCTTTTGTCTTCCATGTTGTTTAACTTGTTCTTATACATTAGGTACCTAGTCATAGCCATGCTCTCAATGGGGGAAAGGCTTGCCTCTAAGAGGATGATAGGATAGGGCGTATTTCCTTTAATTTTGAGATTATAGGTTATAAAGTTCTTTTGTATTTGCTCTATCTTTCTCCATGATTCTCGAGAGATACTACATACCCAAAATTCACATCCATATAGAATAATAGGAGTAACAAGAGTCCCAAAGTGAAGATTTTTCTTATCCCATATCCAAAGATCAATTGATTTACAATTGTTTTCAAGCCCATAATAAGCTTTCCATCCTCCATTTATCTTTTTATCAATGCTATAATTCCAGTTGAGCTTGTGGTGAATACCGATTCCAAGATATTTGTAAGAAGTCACTTCCTCCAACTTCTTGTTGTCATATATGAAGGTATCATATGTGATTTTGTTGGATTTAATGATCATTACTTTTGTTTTGTCAATATTAATAGTCATACCCATATTGGAGCAAAAATCCTTGGGGATTTTTAACTGCTCTTGAAGAACACGGGGACTCCTCGCCATAAGAACAATATCATAAAAATAAAAAAGAATATTGATGACTATACTAGTGAGAGTTGGGTCGACACAACTTGCTTCTTCCAAACACTCTTCTAACTTGTCAATGTATATGCTAAAAAGGGTAGGAGACAAGGGACAACCTTTCTTGACTCCAAGATTGCAGTTGATTTCTTTCGACCAACCCTTAATGCCCTTAAAATTGGAAATAACGTTCTCACAGAACCTTATAGAAACAACCCTCAATTGGAAATGAACTTTTATCTCTTCCAACCTATCCCAAAGATTACGAATTAGAATTTGCCTCCATGACTTCTTAGGATCAAGCTTAGATAGGTGTACACACGACTCTTTCCTTTTATTAATGTAGTATTGTGTTCCCCTTTTAATTAAGGATTTGTACATATTGATATTATAGAGTTTGAAGGACTCATTAGAAGCATCCTTAATGAATTTCCTAGAAATTTTACATTCTTTATCATACCAAGGGTTGGTTGTTCTATTCTTCTTTTTAGAGGACACCTCGAAAAAGAACTTGTTAATAGAAATGGAAAGGGTAGTTGTAAAATTATGATAGAGGTATTCAATATTGTCCTTATGAGTTAGGATATGTAATTTACGATTTAAATCCTTTAAGAAAACATCAAATTTACTTTTGTCAAAAAGTAGTTTCCTTTGATTATTAGAAGTTTCTTCAAAGGCACTCCTATGCATGGAAAAATTTAGAGTTAGGGTTAAAGGTCTATGATCATAGTCAGGTTCGTAGTCATGTAAAAGGTCACAAGTTACTATTTGGTTGGAAACGAGGATATTAGATATCACATAATCCACGACACTACTACCTAGACCACGAATACAAGTCATGTGGTTGGACTTTCACCACTTCATTACTCCATTGCAAATTATAAGGTCTTGAGCACTATAGAGCTTGACTAGCTCAATACTAAACAAGTTCTCAGTTAGGTCTTCAAAGCTTCTTTTGTAGCTATTAGCTAAAACAAGGTCATAATCTAGCCATAAAGGATTATGGTTGGAATCATTGCTTAAAACAATAACTTGGTTAGTTGCAGTTATAACATTAAAGTCTCCTAGTAGGAGGATAATACCTTTATTTCTCAAACTGTAAATATCTTGTTCTAAAGTATTATAGGGACAATTTCTATCTAGATTGTTTTTCTTATAAAAAGTAGAATTAATAGGTGAAAAATAACAAATTGCTATATACATCTTCTTAGCATCGATGTCTGAAATTTCTATCCAAATATATTGATTGAGAGGGTCAATCTTATAAAGTTGAATGTGAGGAGAAATTCTCTTTTTAATATAATAGGCTATGCCTCCTATCCCTTGGTGGTAATATTTTTTGTTCCACGCCAACCACAAGACAAATCCTTCTATGTTAGGGGCCTTAGACTATTCATGCTCCCATATTTCAACTAGACAAACAATATCGATATCACTTGGGATCCAACTTAACATAGGACCTTTGCGTCGAGGAAAGCCACGAAAGTTCCAACAAGGATCCCGAGAGTCCCAAAATCCTATTTATTATTATCCTTCTAATTTTTATTTCTAACAATATATTTTCGATTTCTAATTATTTCCCATTTTCCTTCTTTCTTGCCTTCGTTTACCTTTTGAACTTCCTTCCTTTAATTCAACTTGGTCTTCAGGAATAAGGTCTTCATTTATGAATATTACTAACCCTTTTAAGCTCAGATATTTATTGAGTATGCTATATTTATGGTCAATATAACTTACTTTGACACAGATCAACCTATCTTTATGTTCAATTATTTTTCTTAGCCTCTTTGCTTCTATGAGGTAAGTTGTTTCAATTTGTGATTTTTTTTTTGTTTTTTCTCTTACTATTGTTAGTGTGTCGTCCTCTTGTTGTTATTTTATACCAAAAATTATGAGGTTCAAGGCTATTTTATTACACTCATGATCCAATTCGATTAGTTTATTCATTTCCTCTTTGATGGGTTTGATATCCAATTTGTTTTCCATACTACTTAGGGATAAAATTTTGGTTAATTTTTCTTCTAGCTCTTTAATCTTATCTTTCAAATTGCGATTTTCTTCAACCTCTCCTTCCTGGGTTGATTGTTTTTGTTTTTCCATTTCTTCTATTCTAACCTCCATTGTCTGCAATTGACTCTTGAACCCTAACAATCCATCATCTATCTATGTTTGAATCATATTTTTGGAAAGTCTAATTTTTTTATCAAGCATTGCCTCTAACTCTATTTGGAGTTTTACTTCTCTTTCTTCACTCCTTTTTTCTAATGATTCTAACTTTATTTGGAGTTTTGCATCTCTTTCTTCTCTCCTATTTTCTAATGATTCTATATATTCGTAAAGACTCTCTAGGAAGTGGTGGAGTGCTCATATTGAAAAGAAGAGAAAATAAATAACAACTAACTCACTTGAGTTCAAAACCGCAGAGTTATTCCACGTAAAATCACAGAGTTATTTGCATCATCGAGAGTTCAAAACTGCAGAGTTATTCTATGCATCTCGAGAGTTTAAAATCACATAATGTATCGCTACATAATGTTTAAAACAGAATGTATCATTGCAGATTCACACACACACACACACCCATATTCTTATAGTTACTTCAAAACCACACAATTCAAATATTTCATGCATATTCAAAACCATAGAGTTCAAATTAAAATGATTCTTCATGTCCTTTTCAAAACTGCAAAGTACATGATTTATTCTTAAAAAATAATAAAATTAATTGAATCTTAACAATTGATCGAAACAAAAATTGTTTAAAAATTAATAATTATTTATTTATTTAAACATTAATAAAAATAAAAAATATATCTTAAAAATTAATAAAAATAAAAATTATTTACAAATTAGTAAATAAAATAATTGATTCGTAAAAATTAATAATAATTGATTTTTTAAAATTAACAAAAAAATTTGATTCTTAAAAATTAATAAAATAAAAAATAAAAAATAATTAATTCTAAAAGATTAATAATTAATAAAAAATAATTGATTCTTAACAATTAATAAAAAAATGTAATCATCTCATGATGGCGCTGCTCCCGTGTTTGGTTGTAGCAACTAGGGTTTAATGTTGGCCACTCACAACCCCATGTGCTCGCCTAGTCTGATTTCCTGGGGTTTTCTCCCTCGTCGACCATGGAAGTGGCCTCTTCCTTATTTGTTGGTGCCCCAAGAGATGGGGTTGTCTCCTTCATATCCGTGTGCAGGTCAGTGCGTGTCTCTTTGGGTTCTCCTTCTGGTGCCTCTTTCTTGGAAGTAGTAAAGAGGGACTTCGTTCCCCCTTATTCATCTCTTTTGGTTTAGGAAGCCCCATCTCTTGTCATTCCCATGGGACACGTTTTTGATGAAGAGGATGAGTCTTATAGATCTATGAGTTCAGTCTGTCACTTCAATGGTTTCTAGACAAAGTTAGTAGATATCAATAGTTGGATCTTTGTTATCTAGATACCATTCATGCAAAAGGAAGCTTTCATCGATCCTTGTACAAAGTCTTCTTCATTTTTGAGTTCAACATTAAGGAGAATAAGGATCTGATTTTCAACTCAGGTCTGTGGTTTTGGGGAAACTCAGGTTTGTGCATGAAAACGTGGTCTCCTTTCAATCCAACAACTAACATTCTCTCCTCAACCCCAGTTTGGGTGAGTCTCCCCAATCTACCCTTGGATTTTTGGGTTTACTTTCTCTCGAATCCATCAATTCAACTTTAGGAAAGTTCCACTTTGCAAGCTGTGAAATTATGAGGCACAACAACTCTACTTTTCCTCGCATATGCATGGAAATGGACTTCAGTCACTACTGCATTTGGGTCAAATTACGATGATGTGTTCGACGCAATTGCCACTTTCTATTGTCGGAAGACCGACAAACCTCGGACCCCCTCAAACGTTGTTTCACACGACGTCGTTTTTTCGACGACCTAGTTTTCGTCTATATTGCGATGTTTCAAACGTGGCAAGAGAGACTTTGCAAACGTGGCAAGAGAGACGTTGTAAACGTGGCAAGACTGACGTTTCAAACGTGGCAAGACTGACGTTTCAAACATGGCAAGACCGATGTTTCAAACGTGGCAAGAGAGACGTTGCAAACGTGGCAAGAGAGACGTTACAAACGTGGCAAGACCGACGTTTCAAACGTGGCAAGTGAGACGTTTCAGACGTGGCAAGAGAGACGCTTCA
>SNQJ01S0055810.1:0-11243 GCA_010110895.2 Picea sitchensis
GAGGGGGTAGTTGTCTTTCAAGGATAGTTGGTTAAGGTTTCATAAATCTACAAACAAGTGGATATCACCACTTTTCTTTTAGACAATTACACAATTTGACATCCATGACGAATACGTAATGGGAGCTATGATACCAACATCGACCATGTTTTGGAGTTCCTTTTGTATCTGGTTTTCCAACTTTAGGTTAATATGCCTTAGATTTTGTCGGAAAGGTTTGGCTCCTTCTGTTAAAGGTATAGCATGTTGGATGACATCACCCCTATAATCCTTTAGCTCATCATAATTCCAAGCAAATGTTTCTTTGAATTCTCTTATGAGGTCTAGTATCTCAATTCTTTCCTTTTCAGTAGTCCCTTACACTAGTTTGACCATTCTTGGATCTAATTCAGTGCCGATGTTAAATTCCAAGGTCTCATATGTTTGTTTGTTGGGTTTTTTTCCCTTTTTAGACATCGTGCCTATCAAAGAGGTGTTCTAAAGGGACACATCCTTTTGGCAAAGTGTTATTCCATAGGTTAACCACGTCTAGGTCCATGGAATCAACTAGGAATTTCACTTGTGAATTGGTGAATTCTCTACTATTTTCCATAAATATAAGGATTTGGTCATCATCTTCAAAGACTTTCCAATGTTCCAAGTTACTTGGGATCGATGGTCTAAACAAGACCTCCATTTTTCATAGGTTTTGGAGTGGATCATCATAGGGTTGTAAAGTGGAAGTGAAAAAAACCAAAGCATCTACTACATAGTTTTTTTCTCAGGGAACCTCTTTGATTTTCACCATTTCAAAAGATTTTGCAATGGATCTGGACAAGTCACGGTACCTTTTTAATCTCTCGTTTTTGGTAGCAAAGTCTAGCAACACTTGAGATACTATCAAGTCCGAGTCTCCTATAAATCTTAGGTGTGTGACACCTTTGTTGAGTTCCAATTTGAGACCTATAATCAAAGCTTCATATTCGAAAACATTGTATGTACAGTGATATTCAATTCTATAGGAGTAATAGAAGGTTTCCTTGGATGGGGTTGTTAGGAAAATACATGCTCTCGAGCCATAACTCGAATGAGCTACATCAAATTCCAAATTCCACACTCCTTTAGGTGTCTTGGTAGATTCATTCTCTGAATATGTCCCCTAAACAAACCAACTTTCATTCCCATTGTTTACACAAAGGAGATGATTATCAGGTTCTTTAGGGGTCTCAATAAGGCATCCCGTGATGGGTTATTTGTGAAGGGTAAAGAATCCCCCATAAAGGTGAGGTATGAAAACTTTAAACCATTGGTATTGGAAGCTTCCGTTCAAGTTTTCTATTAGGTCGTTATGGAGTAGAATCCCCCAATTTATTAAATCATCTATTACTAACACATCAATAGTAAAAGGGGCATCAGAGCAAGCATGGAAAGAAACACACAAGTCCTTAATGATGCCATGTGTAAAACCTCCTTTTGTGTTTGGTTGTAATATGCTTAGACCTAATTGGTTCATGACCCTCTCAGTTATAATCTTACTATCAGTGTCCAGGTCAAACACACAGTTATGGATAAGGAAATCGTTGGCTTGGAGAGTAACATAAAAAGGTGTAGGTTCCCCATATTTCGTTCCCATGCTCCCCACTTGGTAGACAACGGGGAATTCTTCTACAAAATTGTCTTCCTCATAAATTTGTGGGAGGGAGTATTTAACATGTTCAACCTTAGGGTTTCTAAATATATCTTGAGAGGGTGAAAGTTAGGTTGAAGTTTTCTAATGAGAATATTGAACCTATCATTGGAATCCATAATGTTTTCATTGGTCCCTTTTCAAACTTTGAGGTACTGAGAGTAAAAGGAAGCCATATTTTAATTTTTACACCATCTCTTCTTGAAATGTCATTCCAGATCCTTAGGGGTTTTGAAGATTCTACTTGGAAATTTGTTAATCCAGGTCCTGGAACTCTTGGTGAGTGAGCTCACAAAGAGCCTCATAAAGGTATCAAGGTGTTCTTCTCCTGATTGGTGAAATTCATACCCCTCATAAAACTTAGTCCAATGTGAGTTTCCATAGGATCCTACCTCTCCCGAGAATATAGGTATATAGGAATCAACCCTCTTGGGGAGATCATGTAATCCTCCTTGGGTGTTAGCTAAGTCCAAAGAGACAAAGAGTTCTTTGTCAGACCATTTAGGAGGAGCTATAGGGGAAATAAGTACTACAGGAGTAGAAGAGAGTGTGTATTGACATCCTCTACGGGTCATCAATTGTGAAGTAGTTAGATAATTTTCTTGAAACTATCAAAGGGATTAGGGGATCACCCTTGGTGGATTCGCCAGGTAATAATTAAAAAGTAAAGGATTTTGATGAAATGCTTACCGAAAAGTGTCGTCTATGAGGAGAATTGACTCAGTGTTCCCTGGTAGAGGCGCCAAAATGTTATCGCACAATTTGTACTTGTCCCAAAAGGAAATCCTAAAGGAGAGAAAACTGGCGTAACACGAGGTTGTCCTATGACTGTCACCTTAATAAGAAACCTCCTTCTATTTAGGGATGATATCCCAGGGGAGACTTCCCCGGTGACCTGGGGGTTTGAGAAGGAAAAGGTAGAAGTGTCAATGGAAGATATCCCCTCTCACATGTTACACTCATCAAAAAGTCCCAAGATTTTAGCAAATGAAGAAATGATATGCTTGAATGTACTTGCCTAGAACAAAGCAACAAGAAACCAATATCTTTTGCAAGTACAATTTGATGTTAGTTCTTCATAAAACCTTGGACTTGTCAATAAAAGAAACAAGTTGATGCAAGTTGAAGAAAACAATAATTTTATAACAAAAATGTATATAAGATGATATCTTCCCAATAAATTCCTTAAAAGAGCTTCACAATGACCAAAAATAATAACCCAACAATAACAATATACTAGCACTTGTCAGAAGTTAATTAGGCAATGTAAAAAACAACTTTTGCAATTACTTTTAGGAGATTTTACTACTATAATAATTGGTTGTAGCTTATTTTTGTAACAATAGAAAAAATGTTAGTGAATTAGTCTAATATAGGGTTATAAAAGGTTAGTAGGTTGCTTGAGATAAACGATTTAAGGGTTGATTTCATCAATCAATTAAATGCAAGGTCTAGATAAATGTCTTTTAGGGCTAATGGAGTCATTTTGCAACAAAAACATTGAAGGAAACAAATGATAATGTATGATATAAGCATAAATAATGATGATGATTGAGGTGTTGGTAACCTAAGGACTCAATCAACAAGCCTTATAAGGAAAATGACTACTAGGAAGTAGGTAACCCTAGGACCTAGTGGGTTTCCTTCTTCTTTAGCTCAAGCTTGAACTAAACAATGGATTGATGAAGAAAATGATGCTAGAGTGATGCAATGGAAGGGATCTAGCACAATGCTTCAAAAGGTAGGTTTTCTTTCACAATCTAGTAGGTGAAAAGTTGTTGAGACAAGGACAATAACATGTGCTTGATATCCTAGGGTTTTAAGCTAGCAATTTCATAATATTGGAAAAATTCAAAGTAAATGTACTATAACCATTCAAATTCAAGAAGAATTTCATAAATTCACTTAAATCCACTGAGAATAATCTAGCAATTAGCCTAGTTGAATACCATCCACCAAGAAAAGGCCCAAAAACACCAAATTTAGCCTCCTCCAAGAAGTGGACCTAAAATTTCAGCAAATAACCCTTGAAAAGGGCGCAAATTTCAGACCTCACTTGTGAGTGAATGAATGATGAAAAAATACACAGGGGAAATCCCCTATTTATACAATGAAGATGACCTTTAATTACAAAATTAGATAAAAAAGGATGATATGCCCAATTTACATGAGAAAATCCAATTTTACACAAAATTATCCAATAAAACCCTAATTTTATCTTTTTAGGGTGACATCATGCCCATCCTAGGGTGTTGTTAGCCTCTTTGTTGAAACTCTTTCCCTCCAAGTGAAACGTTGGGGCTCAAAACCCCTCAGGAACTGCGACACATGCCAACGCAAAGCGTCCTCAAGATGGTCACCTATACTAGGTGAAGTCAAGGCTCTAAATGATGACGTCAAGGGCCTACAGGGGCCAACATCATGTGGGAGGGAAAGACCCCCCTAGGTTCAGGCCTACTAGTTTGTCTCTGTTGGAACGTCCTCCTCTCTCTCCGGTGTAAGCCTCTGGTATATGTATGCCCCTTGCTGGGGTCTCAATATCCATCTGGTGGGATTTTAGCTCTATGGAGGTCCAAGCTAATCATCTCCCCACATGTACTTGTCCATCGGGCATGGTCCTGTAGCAACAATAAGTAAGCCCTCCATGGTATCATAAGTCACATGGGTCATATAAATGTCAATCACATCTAATAATCAAGTTACCTAAACATGTGCATAAAACCCCCCTTTCTCATACAAGTGCTCAAAGACGTTATACTATTCTACAAGCCAAGTTTGGAGAGGGTTTCAGGACATCCTATTGGGATAATTCTCCCTAGATGTGGGATGTTTCCAGGAGAATACCAATCTAGGTAATGTAAATGGATGAGGTGGTATGGGGGTGTTTGGGCAATGGGTGCAGTGATGACAAGGGAATGTATGGCTTACCTATGGGCGCCTTTGAAGAGTGTGAGTTGCACCTTGCCATGAATGCAAGTTTTTCCAAGCCCATTCAATGCCTTTTTTACATTTTCATATTATTGATTTTTATTTCAAGAGAATAGTTGGGGGACACTTCCCTAGTGTGGTGACTAGTGGTAACAATGTTACCCACAAGCATTTCATGGAGATGAGAAGGATGGCTCGTGATAAGACCCCCTTTCTCTTGGCTATTCCACCAAGATCCACTACCCTGGCATGGTGACCAACTGAATGGTAATGTCATATCGATACATGCACATGGACCTAATAGGATGGATTGTGATGAGACCCCCTATCCTCCATCTAGGTATTGAGTTTATTTATTTTATGGGTCCCTCATTTTTCTTACTGAGAATAATTTTATTCATTTTTCAGGGATCCGTGGGTGAAGCATCTGAAGGTTTTGTTCTTTTGGCTCTTATATTTTTCTAGATACTTTTACTGTCTGGTCCTTTATCCCCTTCTTCCCACAAGGAAAGGTATAACCATTTTCTAGCTTGGAAAATCCCAATCACCAAACCAATTTAGGGGATGGATGAGAGGGAAGATTATGAAAAGTGATAAGTATGATGGGAATGGAGGATGGCCTTTCATGAAACAACTGAGTGGAAAATCACTCCCAAGGGAACCAACTTGCTAGGGAATTCTATCATTCCCCCCCAGGTATGGACAAGTCAAAATTCATAAATTCCAAGCACACGTCATGAAGAAAAAAAAATTAAATGCACATATTCAAATGTTTTGAGAATCAGAGTGACACATACCATGATACCCAGACTCATTACCTCATGGAGCAATACCCATTGTTGTTGAAGAACTAGGTTGATGGGATGGATGTTATTTATGTTGATAGGATGGAGGCACTGAAGAAGAATGATGGGCCCTCCAGGGCTAGGCTCAAGTCAATATGGCTCTCGGTACTCCATGTCTAGGACCAGTGGGCCTTGAGACATAATCTCCTTAGTTATCCCTAGGCTAGGGGATAACAATACCTATCATTTTTAAGCCTTTTCTTTCCCGTGGACCTGACCCCCTTCCTGACACCCTTATTTGAGACCTATCCCATTGAATTCCTCTCTTTGTAATGATCATAGTGGTACCATTCTCCAATACACTTTTATTTGTGTGGACCCACCCACCCCTTTCCCTCCCCAATGGCCCACAACCAAGACTTGGTTACCTACTTCACTACCCTAGAAAAATTCAATGAGAAAGACATGAAGGATATCTCTAACCTTACTTCCAACATTTTTAGCATAAATTCCTCGCTTCCCCCCTTAGAAACACTTCCCATAGAAGTGACCAAATTGACCGCCATGTGTTAGCAATCCTAAGAGACTATGCACACCTTGAAAACATTATTTAAGAAATCTCAAGATCCTTTATCTTCCACCCCACCTTATAACCTAGAACACTCTAGACCTCCCTTCATTCCAACCACTTTCAGTGGGACCTACATTTTCTTAGAGTAGAGGTGAAAACATTTGATGGCTTGTATCCCATGGGTTGGGCCACTCAAATGGAAAAATATTTCTCTTTGCATGGGATTACTGATGAGTTCGCCAAACTCCATTACGATGTTCTCTATCTAGATCATGAAATATGGAAATGGTGGAAATGGAGAAAAAATGCACGCCAAGGGTATGTGGCTTGGAATTTTTTTTTATAGAGGTTTATGAATTCTTTGACACCGAAACCCACCATTTAGGCCATTTGACAAAGTTGAAACAATCTTGGATAGTGGAAGAATTTATAGCTTCCTTTGAGAACTTAGCTTTCCACATGAAGGGTGTGTCCAATTCTTTTTTTTTTGGAATGTTTTATTAGAGGCCGAAAGGATGAAATCCATGCCCATGGCCTAATGGATCATCCCCATACTTGGGTGGAAGCTATTGAAAGAGATAAGGAAAGAACACAGGTTTTCTCCTCCCAAAATAGAAAACCTTCCTTTATCCTTTCCCTAAACCCTCCAATACCACCGCTCCATCCACCCCACTGAAAATGTAGAAATTGAGCCGAGAAAAATGGTTGAATGACAACTCAAGGGAATTTGGTACAACTGCAATGAAAAATATTTTCCAAGGAAGAAATTTAAGGAACAAAAAAAAATTGTGTCCATATCTAAGGATGTTTATAATGAATAGGTAGAGGCTCCCCCTATGATGGAGCTACCCGAGCCAACTAGTCTTACTCCACCCTTTGATCCACCAGTAGTTGAACTGGTCATTTCACTAAACACCCTCATTGTCTTCTCTTCTCCCCAAACCCTCAATCTAATTGGCTATATTAAGCATTAGAAGGTCATTATCCTAATTGATTGTTAAGCCCTAAATATTGGAACATTAAGCCTTAATTGGGGCATATTACATTAGTATTGTTATTTTATTTATGTCGGATTGGGTCCATTAGTTGTAATTGTACCTCCTAGTCTCATGTATATACCGAGGAGACCTTTTCATTTGGAATCATCTTGTATTTGTAAATTTATGTGGTTTATAAGGAGGTTTCCCCCTCAAAGAGTCTTATTACCTGAAATTCTCCTTGTCCAGGCATTGAGTACCACCCTTATTTGAGACCTATCTCATTGGATTCCTCTCTTCTTCCTGTGCATAGTGATACCTATAATTTCTAAGCCTTCTCTTTCACGTGGACTTGACCCCCTTCCTGGTAGCCTTATTTGGAACCTATCCCATTGAATTCCTCTCTTTTCACTGATCATAGTGGTACCATTCTCCAATAAAAAATTATTTATGTGGACCTACCTACCCCTTTCCCTCCCTAATGGCCCACAACCAAGACTTGGATACTCACCTCATTGCCCTGGACAAAGTCAATGAGAAAAATAGGAAGGACATCTCTGAACTTACTTCCAACATTTATAGAATAAATTCTCGACTTCCCCCCTTAGAAACACTTCCCATAGAAGTGACCAACTTGACCGCCATGTGCTAGAAATCCCAAGAAGTTGTTAGCCTATGGCTTACCTTTACCAATCACTAAGTCTAAATTGTCACCTATATTTGTATTATTCATTTAGGATATTAGTAATATATCCTCAAGTTATGACTAATGATTTAGTTAAGATTACCTAGCCTAGTCATCATGCATGATTTTAGGATCTAGAGAAAAACTCTCTATGAGGTGGCATCACCCATTGTACTATAAATATGTAACATTGGAGTGAATACAAAACAATGTGTTGGCTAATATGCCTTTTCAGCCATGTTTTTCTTCTTGTCTATATTTTATCAATTGGTATCAGAGCTCTTATGGTCTTAAGGGCCTAATAGCTTCACCATGATAGTTTTCATGGATGGTGAGGATTTCAAACTCAAGATGCTTCTCAAAAAAAACAAAATGAAGATACACAATCATTTGGATGTGCAATGTTAGAGATTGAAGATACATGAATTAGAATGAGAGTTGTTGGAAGACTGTTCACAACAAATTCATCTTATTACACAAGGGAGATGTTTAATCTTGCACATAACTTCTGGTATGTTATGTTACTACTGTGACCAACTTGATATTGCGTTCTTGTGCTCTTTGGAAGCTTCTTTATAATGGAATTAAATCTGCTTCACATCTTTTGAATTTGAGAATTTATAGATGTTCTAAAGTCACGCTGAGTACTGTGATCCAACGCCATCATAAATTTCAGAAAAAAAATTCTAAAAATATTGATTTGAAAGATCATTATTTTCATATCTGTTTTAAATTATTTCGGTTCTAGGTCTATTTGTGAAAATCCAAATCTAAAATCAAAAGGATCTCAAATCTATTGTAAAATTGTTCAAATAATCATATAGATCTGGCAATTATTCTAAGTTATTTTATTGACATATGTACACCAAGCTTCACTGAGTTTGAGATCTATATAGTTCAATTTGCAATATCAAATCCATGTTTTTTGGTAGGAGCAGGCCCACGATCAAGGGAAATCATTACACAAACAGGTTACGCATGCCTCTTCTTGGCCTTGAGAGCTCAGTGGCATAGGTTGATGCCCTAAAATTCTTAGATCCTTGGTGGTCCTTCATTCTGAGATTGGATCTGAATGAATGTCCTTACAATAGATCGCGCACATGGATGAGCCACACATGGTATCTTCTCTGGAGTAAAATAGAAACGAGTTGTGAATTCCATGGGAGTGAGCCTCCCTACCACTATAGAGGCAGTCACCAGTTTATGTGAATAAAAATTCGTTGTTTGAAGGCGCTCATGTAAGGAAAGGAGCCATTGAATATATCAAGAGCAGATCCTATGCACACCTACATCCGATGAAAAGATAGGATGGACAATGTAGTTGTTCCAAGATGTCAATATGGCCTTGTAGATGGGCATATTCTCACGTTGTTGCACATTTATTGGAGATAAAGAAGGTTGCAGGCCAATGATGCACCAATTGTTGAAGGTTGTTACTCTGCGAGAAGATATACTAACATTTCATTAAACAAGTTGATTGAAGCATATGTAGAAAGGAAGTTTGATAGATCACACAGAGAAAGAAGAATTGAGACAAGTTACAAGTCTGTAGAATTTAAAATAAAAGGTGGTTGAATTCCAAGAGTCGAGGCCAAGTTTTTGAGATCAGTGACTTGAACCATGGAAATGATGCCCCCGACATTCATTGCTATAGAAGTTCATTCCATGTGTTCAAGATAATAATCGATTAAAAACATGTTTTCATTGTTTTATTGTTGCAACAATCCATTATTCAACTCAACAATTTCAGTTCAGTACACCCCCGTTTCGAGGGATCTCCACCTCAACAACATGTCATGCTCAACGCCAAGCCATCCATGATACACTCCAAAATTCGCTCATCTTCTCATACGTCAAAGGATCTCCATGTGGTTGGTAGGTGTCATTGATTCCAAGTATTGAACGACTTATTGGTTGGAAATTAAATTTGTTTCATTCCAAATTATATGAAACCATGTCATGCATATAAATTGCTTTATGCATAAAAGTCAAAACTTTACTTTGACATTTAACATAAAGTATATGGTTTAAAGATTTAAACCTGGAGCTATTTAATTTGTGATCTATGCCATTTATATTTGTTTTCTTGTTTTAATGGTTGCTTCATGAAGCCAAAGGTTTTGAAAAGTAAAAAGTAGTTATTTTATATTATTGTCACTTTATGTGATAGGAGTAATAAGGAGCTACTTTTTTGAACTAGATTTTGCCATATTCCAAATGATTGACTTACTTTATCTTTACCAAGAACCATTATAGTTGGTAAAGTAAAATACTTGAACCTTCTTTCTATGGTGAAAGTCAAAGTTGTTCAAGCTAAGGTTTGGTATAAGTGGTCAAGAGTCAAAGTCAAGTTGGTAGTTTAAGTTGAAATTGAAGATGAAGTGTTAAAGAGTTATTTGTAACAAACATAATAAAATAGCTTCATATTTGGCTCTTGTGTCCTAGATCCGCCCGAAATTGAATAAGGGGATCTTAGGTACACCTTGTTTAGTGTGTTGTGGTGAATATTTTCATGGTTGGTTTATGATGTTTATGTCTAGTTTTGACATAATCAATTGCAAGTATCATTGAGTACAAGGAAATCAAATTAAGGCACACGAATTAATAGCAATCAAATCACATATGATCAAACATATGTGAAGAAAATTATAAAGAATTCAAGTTGTCAACCACATCAGTAATGGAGAAATCAAAGATTTCGAACTCAACACGTCATGGAGCATTTGAAGTTAAATTGTAACTTGCAAACAATGTTTGTTGTAAGATTACTTGATCAAGTATATTTATTGTAACTTGCAAATAGTCATTTTGTAAGTTTACTTGTCTTTTTGAAATCAAGTTGAGTTGAATTGAATTTGTCATAAGGTGCATTTTCGGTTGAGCCCGACACCCTAGAGTCATTTTTGATTTGAAATTGACAAGGATGAGTATTTTAACTCAAATAATTGTAATCAAGTTTTTGGGTGCATTTTCAGTGGTATTCAAAACCCTCAACTTCTTGGAAGAAAGCAAGCAAGTTCAAGTGAGCATGAATAGCAAGCGAGCGTGAATTTCAAGTGAGCGAGTTGCATATAAGCCTCCTTTTGTCTAGTCAAATTGTAATAAGGATCTACCTGCACAAGGAGACCTCCTTTAGTGTTTTGAAATGGTTCGAAGTCTCGAATTATTAGAGTTATTGAACACTCTAATAAACACTATTGAAGACAACACAATGATATTGAACAAAGCAACTCTTCAATAAGTGTTAACTTGTTTGCAAGTTACAGAAGCTAAAGTTATACTTCTTCAATCTCTATCCCAACTATTGAATGATGAAATTAGGGATCTCAAAAATCAACAGCCAGTGAAGTGTTCTGAACTAGTTTTTGTTCAGCACAGCCCTCTCTATGATGATAATGATGATGATGATAATAATGATGATGATGTTTTTAATCAACAGTCAGTGAAGGAACAACACAGTGATACAACTTCAGAATCAGTTTCAGACGAAGTTGAATCTATTCATGAATCTACATTTCAAGAGTTTTCTTTTGATTTTAGTGAAGAAAACCTTTCAATGCTGCAACAACATGCAATAAATCTACTTCCATAGATTTCAAAGGAACAGGTTCAAAATAATCTTTCCAAGCCC
>SNQJ01S0055810.1:14234-41789 GCA_010110895.2 Picea sitchensis
AGAAGAGAGGAATCCAATGAGATAGGTCTCAAATAAGGGTGGTACTCAATGCCTGGACAAGGAGAATTTCAGGTAATAAGACTCTTTGAGGGGGAAACCTCCTTATAAACCACATAAATTTACAAATACAAGATGATTCCAAATGAAAAGGTCTCCTCGGTATATACATGAGACTAGGAGGTACAATTACAACTAATGGACCCAATCCGACATAAATAAAATAACAATACTAATGTAATATGCCCCAATTAAGGCTTAATGTTCCAATATTTAGGGCTTAACAATCAATTAGGATAATGACCTTCTAATGCTTAATATAGCCAATTAGATTGAGGGTTTGGGGAGAAGAGAAGACAATGAGGGTGTTTAGTGAAATGACCAGTTCAACTACTGGTGGATCAAAGGGTGGAGTAAGACTAGTTGGCTCGGGTAGCTCCATCATAGGGGGAGCCTCTACCTATTCATTATAAACATCCTTAGATATGGACACAATTTTTTTTTGTTCCTTAAATTTCTTCCTTGGAAAATATTTTTCATTGCAGTTGTACCAAATTCCCTTGAGTTGTCATTCAACCATTTTTCTCGGCTCAATTTCTACATTTTCAGTGGGGTGGATGGAGCGGTGGTATTGGAGGGTTTAGGGAAAGGATAAAGGAAGGTTTTCTATTTTGGGAGGAGAAAACCTGTGTTCTTTCCTTATCTCTTTCAATAGCTTCCACCCAAGTATGGGGATGATCCATTAGGCCATGGGCATGGATTTCATCCTTTCGGCCTCTAATAAAACATTCCAAAAAAAAAAGAATTGGACACACCCTTCATGTGGAAAGCTAAGTTCTCAAAGGAAGCTATAAATTCTTCCACTATCCAAGATTGTTTCAACTTTGTCAAATGGCCTAAATGGTGGGTTTCGGTGTCAAAGAATTCATAAACCTCTATAAAAAAAAATTCCAAGCCACATACCCTTGGCGTGCATTTTTTCTCCATTTCCACCATTTCCATATTTCATGATCTAGATAGAGAACATCGTAATGGAGTTTGGCGAACTCATCAGTAATCCCATGCAAAGAGAAATATTTTTCCATTTGAGTGGCCCAACCCATGGGATACAAGCCATCAAATGTTTTCACCTCTACTCTAAGAAAATGTAGGTCCCACTGAAAGTGGTTGGAATGAAGGGAGGTCTAGAGTGTTCTAGGTTATAAGGTGGGGTGGAAGATAAAGGATCTTGAGATTTCTTAAATAATGTTTTCAAGGTGTGCATAGTCTCTTAGGATTGCTAACACATGGCGGTCAATTTGGTCACTTCTATGGGAAGTGTTTCTAAGGGGGGAAGCGAGGAATTTATGCTAAAAATGTTGGAAGTAAGGTTAGAGATATCCTTCATGTCTTTCTCATTGAATTTTTCTAGGGTAGTGAAGTAGGTAACCAAGTCTTGGTTGTGGGCCATTGGGGAGGGAAAGGGGTGGGTGGGTCCACACAAATAAAAGTGTATTGGAGAATGGTACCACTATGATCATTACAAAGAGAGGAATTCAATGGGATAGGTCTCAAATAAGGGTGTCAGGAAGGGGGTCAGGTCCACGGGAAAGAAAAGGCTTAAAAATGATAGGTATTGTTATCCCCTAGCCTAGGGATAACTAAGGAGATTATGTCTCAAGGCCCACTGGTCCTAGACATGGAGTACCGAGAGCCATATTGACTTGAGCCTAGCCCTGGAGGGCCCATCATTCTTCTTCAGTGCCTCCATCCTATCAACATAAATAACATCCATCCCATCAACCTAGTTCTTCAACAACAATGGGTATTGCTCCATGAGGTAATGAGTCTGGGTATCATGGTATGTGTCACTCTGATTCTCAAAACATTTGAATATGTGCATTTAATTTTTTTTTCTTCATGACGTGTGCTTGGAATTTATGAATTTTGACTTGTCCATACCTGGGGGGGAATGATAGAATTCCCTAGCAAGTTGGTTCCCTTGGGAGTGATTTTCCACTCAGTTGTTTCATGAAAGGCCATCCTCCATTCCCATCATACTTATCACTTTTCATAATCTTCCCTCTCATCCATCCCCTAAATTGGTTTGGTGATTGGGATTTTCCAAGCTAGAAAATGGTTATACCTTTCCTTGTGGGAAGAAGGGGATAAAGGACCAGACAGTAAAAGTATCTAGAAAAATATAAGAGCCAAAAGAACAAAACCTTCAGATGCTTCACCCACGGATCCCTGAAAAATGAATAAAATTATTCTCAGTAAGAAAAATGAGGGACCCATAAAATAAATAAACTCAATACCTAGATGGAGGATAGGGGGTCTCATCACAATCCATCCTATTAGGTCCATGTGCATGTATCGATATGACATTACCATTCAGTTGGTCACCATGCCAGGGTAGTGGATCTTGGTGGAATAGCCAAGAGAAAGGGGGTCTTATCACGAGCCATCCTTCTCATCTCCATGAAATGCTTGTGGGTAACATTGTTACCACTAGTCACCACACTAGGGAAGTGTCCCCCAACTATTCTCTTGAAATAAAAATCAATAATATGAAAATGTAAAAAAGGCATTGAATGGGCTTGGAAAAACTTGCATTCATGGCAAGGTGCAACTCACACTCTTCAAAGGCGCCCATAGGTAAGCCATACATTCCCTTGTCATCACTGCACCCATTGCCCAAACACCCCCATACCACCTCATCCATTTACATTACCTAGATTGGTATTCTCCTGGAAACATCCCACATCTAGGGAGAATTATCCCAATAGGATGTCCTGAAACCCTCTCCAAACTTGGCTTGTAGAATAGTATAACGTCTTTGAGCACTTGTATGAGAAAGGGGGGTTTTATGCACATGTTTAGGTAACTTGATTATTAGATGTGATTGACATTTATATGACCCATGTGACTTATGATACCATGGAGGGCTTACTTATTGTTGCTACAGGACCATGCCCGATGGACAAGTACATGTGGGGAGATGATTAGCTTGGACCTCCATAGAGCTAAAATCCCACCAGATGGATATTGAGACCCCAGCAAGGGGCATACATATACCAGAGGCTTACACCGGAGAGAGAGGAGGACGTTCCAACAGAGACAAACTAGTAGGCCTGAACCTAGGGGGGTCTTTCCCTCCCACATGATGTTGGCCCCTGTAGGCCCTTGACGTCATCATTTAGAGCCTTGACTTCACCTAGTATAGGTGACCATCTTGAGGACGCTTTGCGTTGGCATGTGTCGCAGTTCCTGAGGGGTTTTGAGCCCCAACGTTTCACTTGGAGGGAAAGAGTTTCAACAAAGAGGCTAACAACACCCTAGGATGGGCATGATGTCACCCTAAAAAGATAAAATTAGGGTTTTATTGGATAATTTTGTGTAAAATTGGATTTTCTCATGTAAATTGGGCATATCATCCTTTTTTATCTAATTTTGTAATTAAAGGTCATCTTCATTGTATAAATAGGGGATTTCCCCTGTGTATTTTTTCATCATTCATTCACTCACAAGTGAGGTCTGAAATTTGCGCCCTTTTCAAGGGTTATTTGCTGAAATTTTAGGTCCACTTCTTGGAGGAGGCTAAATTTGGTGTTTTTGGGCCTTTTCTTGGTGGATGGTATTCAACTAGGCTAATTGCTAGATTATTCTCAGTGGATTTAAGTGAATTTATGAAATTCTTCTTGAATTTGAATGGTTATAGTACATTTACTTTGAATTTTTCCAATATTATGAAATTGCTAGCTTAAAACCCTAGGATATCAAGCACATGTTATTGTCCTTGTCTCAACAACTTTTCACCTACTAGATTGTGAAAGAAAACCTACCTTTTGAAGCATTGTGCTAGATCCCTTCCATTGCATCACTCTAGCATCATTTTCTTCATCAATCCATTGTTTAGTTCAAGCTTGAGCTAAAGAAGAAGGAAACCCACTAGGTCCTAGGGTTACCTACTTCCTAGTAGTCATTTTCCTTATAAGGCTTGTTGATTGAGTCCTTAGGTTACCAACACCTCAATCATCATCATTATTTATGCTTATATCATACATTATCATTTGTTTCCTTCAATGTTTTTGTTGCAAAATGACTCCATTAGCCCTAAAAGACATTTATCTAGACCTTGCATTTAATTGATTGATGAAATCAACCCTTAAATCGTTTATCTCAAGCAACCTACTAACCTTTTATAACCCTATATTAGACTAATTCACTAACATTTTTTCTATTGTTACAAAAATAAGCTACAACCAATTATTATAGTAGTAAAATCTCCTAAAAGTAATTGCAAAAGTTGTTTTTTACATTGCCTAATTAACTTCTGACAAGTGCTAGTATATTGTTATTGTTGGGTTATTATTTTTGGTCATTGTGAAGCTCTTTTAAGGAATTTATTGGGAAGATATCATCTTATATACATTTTTGTTATAAAATTATTGTTTTCTTCAACTTGCATCAACTTGTTTCTTTTATTGACAAGTCCAAGGTTTTATGAAGAACTAACATCAAATTGTACTTGCAAAAGATATTGGTTTCTTGTTGCTTTGTTCTAGGCAAGTACATTCAAGCATATCATTTCTTCATTTGCTAAAATCTTGGGACTTTTTGATGAGTGTAACATGTGAGAGGGGATATCTTCCATTGACACTTCTACCTTTTCCTTCTCAAACCCCCAGGTCACCGGGGAAGTCTCCCCTGGGATATCATCCCTAAATAGAAGGAGGTTTCTTATTAAGGTGACAGTCATAGGACAACCTCGTGTTACGCCAGTTTTCTCTCCTTTAGGATTTCCTTTTGGGACAAGTACAAATTGTGCGATAACATTTTGGCGCCTCTACCAGGGAACACTGAGTCAATTCTCCTCATAGACGACACTTTTCGGTAAGCATTTCATCAAAATCCTTTACTTTTTAATTATTACCTGGCGAATCCACCAAGGGTGATCCCCTAATCCCTTTGATAGTTTCAAGAAAATTATCTAACTACTTCACAATTGATGACCCGTAGAGGATGTCAATACACACTCTCTTCTACTCCTGTAGTACTTATTTCCCCTATAGCTCCTCCTAAATGGTCTGACAAAGAACTCTTTGTCTCTTTGGACTTAGCTAACACCCAAGGAGGATTACATGATCTCCCCAAGAGGGTTGATTCCTATATACCTATATTCTCGGGAGAGGTAGGATCCTATGGAAACTCACATTGGACTAAGTTTTATGAGGGGTATGAATTTCACCAATCAGGAGAAGAACACCTTGATACCTTTATGAGGCTCTTTGTGAGCTCACTCACCAAGAGTTCCAGGACCTGGATTAACAAATTTCCAAGTAGAATCTTCAAAACCCCTAAGGATCTGGAATGACATTTCAAGAAGAGATGGTGTAAAAATTAAAATATGGCTTCCTTTTACTCTCAGTACCTCAAAGTTTGAAAAGGGACCAATGAAAACATTATGGATTCCAATGATAGGTTCAATATTCTCATTAGAAAACTTCAACCTAACTTTCACCCTCTCAAGATATATTTAGAAACCCTAAGGTTGAACATGTTAAATACTCCCTCCCACAAATTTATGAGGAAGACAATTTTGTAGAAGAATTCCCCGTTGTCTACCAAGTGGGGAGCATGGGAACGAAATATGGGGAACCTACACCTTTTTATGTTACTCTCCAAGCCAACGATTTCCTTATCCATAACTGTGTGTTTGACCTGGACACTGATAGTAAGATTATAACTGAGAGGGTCATGAACCAATTAGGTCTAAGCATATTACAACCAAACACAAAAGGAGGTTTTACACATGGCATCATTAAGGACTTGTGTGTTTCTTTCCATGCTTGCTCTGATGCCCCTTTTACTATTGATGTGTTAGTAATAGATGATTTAATAAATTGGGGGATTCTACTCCATAACGACCTAATAGAAAACTTGAACGGAAGCTTCCAATACCAATGGTTTAAAGTTTTCATACCTCACCTTTATGGGGGATTCTTTACCCTTCACAAATAACCCATCACGGGATGCCTTATTGAGACCCCTAAAGAACCTGATAATCATCTCCTTTGTGTAAACAATGGGAATGAAAGTTGGTTTGTTTAGGGGACATATTCAGAGAATGAATCTACCAAGACACCTAAAGGAGTGTGGAATTTGGAATTTGATGTAGCTCATTCGAGTTATGGCTCGAGAGCATGTATTTTCCTAACAACCCCATCCAAGGAAACCTTCTATTACTCCTATAGAATTGAATATCACTGTACATACAATGTTTTCGAATATGAAGCTTTGATTATAGGTCTCAAATTGGAACTCAACAAAGGTGTCACACACCTAAGATTTATAGGAGACTCGGACTTGATAGTATCTCAAGTGTTGCTAGACTTTGCTACCAAAAACGAGAGATTAAAAAGGTACCGTGACTTGTCCAGATCCATTGCAAAATCTTTTGAAATGGTGAAAATCAAAGAGGTTCCCTGAGAAAAAAACTATGTAGTAGATGCTTTGGTTTTTTTCACTTCCACTTTACAACCCTATGATGATCCACTCCAAAACCTATGAAAAATGGAGGTCTTGTTTAGACCATCGATCCCAAGTAACTTGGAACATTGGAAAGTCTTTGAAGATGATGACCAAATCCTTATATTTATGGAAAATAGTAGAGAATTCACCAATTCACAAGTGAAATTCCTAGTTGATTCCATGGACCTAGACGTGGTTAACCTATGGAATAACACTTTGCCAAAAGGATGTGTCCCTTTAGAACACCTCTTTGATAGGCACGATGTCTAAAAAGGGAAAAAAACCCAACAAACAAACATATGAGACCTTGGAATTTAACATCGGCACTGAATTAGATCCAAGAATGGTCAAACTAGTGTAAGGGACTACTGAAAAGGAAAGAATTGAGATACTAGACCTCATAAGAGAATTCAAAGAAACATTTGCTTGGAATTATGATGAGCTAAAGGATTATAGGGGTGATGTCATCCAACATGCTATACCTTTAACAGAAGGAGCCAAACCTTTCCGACAAAATCTAAGGCATATTAACCTAAAGTTGGAAAACCAGATACAAAAGGAACTCCAAAACATGGTCGATGTTGGTATCATAGCTCCCATTACGTATTCGTCATGGATGTCAAATTGTGTAATTGTCTAAAAGAAAAGTGGTGATATCCACTTGTTTGTAGATTTATGAAACCTTAACCAACTATCCTTGAAAGACAACTACCCCCTCCCAAATATGGAACATTTGTTACAAAGGGTCACTAGGGTAGGGATGATGTCCATGCTGGATGGATTTTCTAGATACAACCAAGTGTTTCTCAAAAGAGAAGACCAAATTAAAATGGAATTTACCACACCATGGGGAACATTTATGTACTTAAGAATGTATTTCGGCCTTATGAATTTCGGTGCCACCTTTCAGAGAGTTATGGACTTTTCCTTTATGGATCTCATTCAGAAAATCATAGACATTTACCAAGATTATCTCACTATGTATCAAAAGAAAGGAAAGGCCACATCTCACACCTTCAAAACATTTTTGAGAGATGTAGTAAGTATAATATATCCTTGAAACCTAAGACGTTTGTCTTCAGAATAGATAAGGGAAAGATTTTGGGACACATATCCTCGAAAGGGGAAATTTATATAGACCCAGAAATGATCCAATCTATCAAGGATGTATGTCCCCCAGCTAACAAAAAATCCTTACAATCATTTTTTTTGGAAAAATAAATTTAATTCGAAGATTTGTCCCAAACTTTGTCGAAAGAATAAAACCCATGAGTGCATTACTAAAAATGGATACAGTATTCTGGTGGGATGATAAGGCCATTAAATCCTTTGAAGACATAAATTATTCCATTTTCCAAGCCCCTGTCCTGATAAGTCCTGACTATTCAAGGGATTTCATAATATTCTCTTTTTCCTCCCAAGACACCATTGCAGGTGTCTTGTTGTAGAAAGACATTGAAGACCATGAAAACCCCATCGCATTCATGAGTAAAGTCCTTAGGGATTCAGAGCTGAACTATTTGATTACTTAGAAATAAACTTATGCCTTAGTGAAATCCATTAAGAACTTTAGAAACTACATGGGTTATAAAAAGATCAAGTCTTTTGTCCCTTACCTAGCAGTAAAGGATTTTTTATCACAACAGGATTGTATGGGCATTGGGGGAAGGTGGGTTTCCAAGATCCAAGAGTATGAACTAGAGATAAAACCCACCAAGATTATGAAGGGACAAGGTTTAGCCCAGATGATGACTAAAAGAAACCAAGAGGCCATACAAATGGGAAAAAGTGAACAAATAAACGTGGTAGCCAATGAGTTAGAACATGATGAATGGTATTACGACATAATATACTACCTTAAGCATTTATCATTCCCATATCATATACTAGACTAAAAAAGAAGGGCCTTGAGACTTAAAGCTATGAAATATTGTTTGACTGAGAATGGCTTTGGTTGGAAAGACCCCGATGGATTTATCCTTAGATGTGTGAAGCAAGAAGAAGCTAATTAACTATTGAAGGAATTTGATGCAGGAGCATCTCAAGCGAGCCAGCGCGGAGGTAAAGGACAGTTGGAAAAGTGCCCAGCGCAAATTTTGAAATATCTTGAATCATTAATGAAACCATCAAGTGAAGGCACACTTGTATAATGTAAACGGACCTTGAGCAATCCACTCTCATCCTTAGTAGGTAGAAGGCATTTATAGTAGTTAATGCAAGTAGATAGAATTGAATGTTAGATTAGACAGTTTTAGAGAGCAAGAGGGAGACGACATATAGACACCCTCATTATGTATTGTAACATTATTATGAAGAGTGTGAAGAGCATAGAGGAGGAGCAGAGAGCTGTGTGAAGACACCCATGTACAGAGATTTGAATTAATAGAGAAAGCTTTGATTCAAATTTCATGGTGTCGTGTTTGTTCTCTGTGTATGTATATTGAATGCTATGCTCATGGTTATTTTACTCTTTCTATTGTACATTTGCTTTTATGCTATGTGTGAATGATTTCTTGTTGAATGTCTGAAATCTGAGAGAGAGAGTAAGAGAAATGAGTTTCAATTGTTTCTCTATCTGAGCAAGAGTTCCTGCAAGGAATGTAGTTGAATTTGTCCGCAAGGAGTGCTTTGACAAAGGGTTCAGAGGTTTGTCTCTGAAAGCTCAGATAGAGTAGTTTTTGTTCTCATTCACTCAGAAGTGCAGTTAGGCATAGGAGTCGTGCAAGGAGTGTGCAGGCTGGGAAAATTCTGAGGGTTGCAGACCTGAGAAAAGTATTGAGAGATCGTTGTTGCAGGTGTGCGCAGAGTCATAGGATTTCAACACTTGGAAGTGCTTGAAAGTCTGCTGCAAGGAGTGCATGCAAGAGTTTTCAGAAAGACTCAAAGTTAGAGAAATCTCAGAAGGAATTAGACCTTCGAAGGAGTTGAAGGAAGGCAAAATCCAAGTGCCTTGAAAGTTTGAAAGAAGGCATAGTGACATTGGACTGTAGGAGGACGTGTTCCATGGAGAGAGACACTTTGCTTAGTTCACGCAAAATTTCACAAGGGAAAGACGGATGGTCAGAATTCTCTATGGAGAATCCGCAAAATCCCGTGAGCCGTCAGATCTCACGAAGAAGCAAGGGGGTTACCGTGAGCATTCCTAAAGGTGAAAGCTTAGGAGAATCAGAACCATAGATCCAAGCCACAAGGACCATTGGATTTACACGTGGATTCCTATATCGGGTTTTCGTAGGTGAGGTCCCGTAAACGTTTCAACGGGAATCGCGATATCCCGAACCGCGAAGTCCCAAAGGCTAAAAGGATTGTGCGGGACCATAGGAGACAACGAGTGGATAGGTGGCACCCTCTCGACAAGAAATTCAATTCAGTTGACTGTTTTGGGGTTTCGTGGAGTGAAGTTCTGAATTCCTTGCATTAGGATTCACAATATTGTGAAGTCCGAAGTCCCGATGGATTAAAGTGGCGTTGAAAGGTCAACCTCATGGACGCATCGGTACTTTGGAAAATTTGGTTTCGGGAATCAAGGGAATGAGTTGCTCGATATCACGATCGTCGAAATCGCGATAAAGATAAATCTGAAGCAAGGAGAAAGAAGAAAGGTCAACGTTGACTGTTTTCAGGTTTCGGGGATATGAGAGACGGGTGTTCGACTGCCAGATTTGTGAAGGCATGAAAGTCCGATCCCATGAAGTATAAAGGGGATTTCTCAAAGTTAAGTGTGGGCGCAGATTTCCCAAAAAGGAAATAGAAGAGCCATTTCAAAGCTCTTCAGGCCAGTGTAAGGGAAAAATATCCGGTGTACGTGACCTTCCGACCCCCGGGTTGGAGAGGATTGCCTCAGGGTTGGTATCAGAGCCCAGAAAGGTTCTTTGCTTTCTGTAGAAGAGAAAAAGAAAATTCACCATGCCACCGAGAAGAAGGGACAGACAAACACCCGATCCACCAGAGGAGAGGGAAATGCTAAGAAGAAGAGGTAGGCAGATGATTGATCTAGCCACAGAGAAATAAATGCATGATCTACACACTAGACTTGAAGACATGGAGACAGCACAGAAACACACAGTCAGTGCTAGGGATCTTAGTGATTCCGAAAGTGAAATTGAGGTTGAACATGAAGAAGAAGTTGCAGCTGAAGATGCAGCAAACGAACGTTTGATTAGAGCTATTGCAATAATGGGTGCAAGAGCGAAAATGGACATTCCAGTTTATGAGGGAAATCTATATGCAGAGGAGCTTCTAGACTGGATTAGAGCTCTGGACACATACTTTGACTATGAAGATGTTGAATAGGACAAGAAGGTCAAGCATGCTTTCACAAGATTGAAAGGACATGCAACATTGTGGTGGGATGAACTACAAGTTGATAGATGCTGCAAAGGCAAGCAGAAGATCAAAAGATGGGACAAAATGATTGTGAAGATGAAAGAAAAATTCATCCCCAAGGATTATCAAATTACTCTATTCAGAAGAATGCAAAACCTGAGACAGAAGCTGATAACAGTGAAAGAATACACTGAAGAATTCTACAAGCTGAACATCAGGGCAGGTCATCGGGAAAGCGATCATGAAAAAGTCGCCAGATACATGAATGGTCTGAGATATGACATTCAGGATGAGATGAGCATGGTAACCATCTGAATTATGGAAGATGCTTATCATATGGCTCTAAAAGCGGAAGAGAAGTTGAGCCGAAAGCAGGGCCAAAGAGGCCGAGGCAGAAGTCAACCCAGAGGCAAATCAGTTTCCCAGGATAAATATCAGAAGCCCAAGGAGGACTGGAAGAAGCCTCAAACTCTAACTGAAAGAGGTGGAACCTCACAGTGAGGGCAATATGTTGAACAGAGAGGGTGGCATACTGAAAAGAGAGGATATTATGCTGACAATAATACTTTTCCTCATACTAGAGGTAGAGGAAGAGGAAGAGGTGGAGTAATAACCTACTTCACATGTGGAAAGAATGGGCACAAGTCTTACGCGTGTTCAGATAAAAATAAAGAAGGAGGAGAAACTCACATCCCAGAAGCACAAAGGTGAGATGTTGAGGCAGAATATGGTGAAGGTGGAAGATCGTTGATGATGCAAAAAGTTCTTTTTAAACCAGAGAAGGAGGTGGAGAGTTCAGTCCAAAGAACCAAACTTTTCAAGACTGCTTGCAAGACCAAGGACAGGGTACGCAAGGTCATAGTGGATAGTGGTAGAAAAAATAATCTCGTTTCTACGGAGATGGTAGAAAAGATGGAGCTGGAGATGATTGATCATCCAAGCCCATACAAAGTTTCATGGCTACAAAAAGGACATCAGGTAACTCTCACTAAACAGTGTTTAGTTGAATTCAAGATAGGAGGATATAATGATAAGATACTCTGTGATGTCATTCCCATGGATGTTTTTCATCTATTGCTGGGTAGACCATGGAAATATGACAGGAATGTGATTCATGATGGGAAAATGAACACATACACCCTAGAGAAGAATGGTAGAACTCACATGTTGCTTCCAATCAAGGATAAGGAGGTGAAACCGGAAGTAAGAAACACTGTACTTCTCATGAGTGGGAAGGAACTTATTATAGAGGTTAAGAAGAAGGGGGATCCACAGTTCATTGTGGTCAGCAAACCAAAGATTGTTTTGATCGTCACAAGAGTGGGCGATTTACTAGAACAGGTTCAGGAACTATTGGAAGAGTTCGCTGACATAGTAGTGGACAAACTACCTCGTTCGTTGCCACCGATCAGAAGTGTGAGTCATCATATTGATCTCATAATAGGATCCAGTTTTCCAAACAAAGTCACGTACAGATTGAAGACGCAAGAGAATGAAGAGGTCAAAAGACAAGTCCAAGATCTATTGGACAAAGGGTTGGTCAGAGAAAGCTTGAGTCCATGTGTTGTTCCAATAGTACTCAGTCCGAAGAAAGACGAAGGTTGGAGGATGTGTATTGAATCGAGGGAGATCAACAAGATAACCATCAGGTACATATTTCCATTGCCAAGGATGGATGATTTGATGGATTGCTTGAGTAGAGAATTTTTTTTTTCAAAGATTGATTTGAAAATCGGTTTTCATCAAGTCCGCATGAGAGAAGGTAATGAGTGGAAAACAACATTCAAAACCAATGAAGGGTTGTATGAATGGATTGTTATGCCATTTGTCTTAACAAATGCGCCAAGTGCCTTCATGAGGTTGATGAACGAAGTCCTAAGGGATTTCATCGGAAATTTTGTTATCGTATATCTAGATGACATACTGGTTTTCAGTAGAATAGTGGCAGAGCATCTGAAACATTTGGCTATAGTGATGCAGAGGTTACAGCAGGAGAAGTTGTTGATAAACATGAAGAAATACTCATTCATGAAGACAGAGCTCATTTACTTGGGATTTCTTATTTCTGCAGATGAGTTGAGGATGGATCCAGATAAGGTGGAGGTAATCAAGAATTGGCCATCACCGAAGAATACCTTTGAGGTAAGAAGTTTTCATGGATTGGCTAGTTTCTACCGAAAGTTCATCAGGAATTTCAGTGGAATTAGTGCACCAATGATGGATACAGTGAATAAAAGACATAAATCTTTTCACTAGACAGAAGAGGCTGAGAATAGTTTTAATCTATTGAAGAGGAAGATTACGGAACAACCAATTTTGGTGTTGTCGGATTTCCAAAAGACATTTCAAGTGAAATGCGATGCAAGTGGATTTGTAATAGGGGCAGTCTTGAGTCAAGAGGACAGGCCGATAGCATACTTCAGCGAGAAGCTGAATGAAGCAAAAGTGAAATACTCCACTTATGATAAGGAGTTTTATGCTATTATACAGGCATTGAAGAAATGGAGACATTACTTGATCCTAAAAGAGTTTGTCTTATACAGTGACAATCATGCATTGCAGTTTCTGACTCAACAGGAAAAGTTGAATCAGAGACATGTTAAATGGGTTGAATACATGCAAAATTTCACTTTTGTAATTAAGCATATTTCTAGAACTGCTAACAAGGTTGTTGATGCTTTGAGCAGGAAATGTTTTCTATTGAAAGAGTTCAAAGTCAAGACGTTGGGTTTTGATGACCTCAGGGACATGTATAGAAATGATCAAGATTTTAAGGAGGCATATGAAGTAGCTGAGAATCCAATTCTCAAGGATAGAATCCAATGGGTAGAATACATGATCCAGGAAGGATTATTGTTTAAAGGTAATTAGCTATGTATTCCAAAATGCTCCATGAGGGAGAATTTGTTGAAGGAGAAACACAGGGAAGGATTGGCAGGGCACTTTGGTCATGACAAGACGTTCACAAAGTTGAATGAGTCATATCTTTGGCCGGAAATGCGAGAAGACGTCAAGAGATTTGTGGACAGATGCATAATTTGCCAGCATTCAAAGGGAAGGAAACAGAATGTAGGGTTTTATCAACCATTTCCAATACCTAAGAGGCCGTGGGATGCAATCAGCATGGATTTTGTATTGGGGTTTCCAAGAACACAAAGAGGTTTTGACTCAATATTTGTGGTGGTGGATAGATTTTCCAAGATGGCACACTTCATTCCATGTCAGAAGACTAGTGACGCAACTCACATTGCAAATCTGTTTTTCAAAGAAGTCATTCGAATTCACGCCTTACCAAGGAGCATAGTTTTGGATCGAGACACTAAGTTCATGGGACACTTTTGGAGAACATTATGGAAGAAGCTAGGAACTAACTTATTGTTCAGTTTATCTTATCATCCTCAGACGAATGGACAAACAGAAGTGGTGAACATAAGTCAGGGAGACTTGCTGAGAAGCCTGGTGACAGAACACCACAGCCAGTGGGACAACATATTACCACATGCAGAGTTTGCTTATAACGACTCAGTTAACAGAAGCAAGGGGAAAATTCCATTTCAGATTGTCTATGGCATGCAACCGAGAGGAATTTCTGAATTGAGAGATTCAGAACAAATTGCGACTAGGAGCGCTAGTGCAGAAGATTTCGCAGAACCGATGAAGGAACTTCACAGCCAGGTGAAGGAGCAATTACAAAGTTCGAGCCAAGAATATAAGCGCAAAGAAGATCAACACAGGAGACAAATTCAATTTGAGGTTGGTGATTTGGTTCTAGCACATTTGAGGAAGGAAAGGTTCCCGAGAGGAACATATAATAAACAGAAGATGAAGAAAATCAGACCATGTAAGGTCTTGAAGAAATTTGGGGCGAATGCTTACGATATTGAATTACCCGATGGGATCAGAATTTATCTGATATTCAATATCTCAGATTTGTACCCATATAAATTTGAGGAAGAAAGGAATGCAAATGAACAACCAGAATTCCAGTGGACAAAGCAGATGCCAGTGGTAGAAAAGCCGCAGATGGAGCGCATACTGGACAAAAGGGTCAACAAGAAGACTAGGTGAAAACAATACTTTGAATATTTGGTCAAGTGGAAGGGCCATCCAGTTGAATATGCCAGCTAGGAGAACGAAGCAGAGGTCCAGAGGCACGGACACACCATACACGAGCTCATGGACAGGAGCCCATGAAAATTTTCAAGCCAGGGAGTATGATACAGGAGTATCTCAAGCGAGCCAGCGCGGAGATAAAGGACAGTTGGAAAAGTGCCCAACGCAAATTTTGAAATATCTTGAATCATTAATGAAACCATCAAGTGAAGGCACACTTGTATAATGTAAACAGACCTTGAGCAATCCGCTCTCATCCTTAGTAGGTAGAAGGCATTTATAGTAGTTAATGCAAGTAGATAGAATTGAATGTTAGATTAGACAGTTTTAGAGCGCAAGAGGGAGACAGGATATAGACACCCTCATTGTGTATTGTAACATTATTATGAAGAGTGTGAAGAGCATAGAGGAGGAGAAGAGAGTTGTGTGAAGACACCCATGTACAAAGATTTGAATTAATAGAGAAAGCTTTGATTCAAATTTCATGGCATCGTGTTTGTTCTCTGTGTATGTATATTGAATGCTATGCTCATGGTTATTTTACTCTTTCTATTGTACATTTTATTTTATGCTATATATGCATGATTTCTTGTTGAATGTATGAAATCTGAGAGAGAGAGTAAGAGAAATGAGTTTCAATTGTTTCTCTATCTGAGCAAGAGTTCTTGCAAGGAGTTCAGTTGAATTTGTCTGCAAGGAGTGCGTTGACAAAGGGTTCAGAGGTTTTTCTCTGAAAGCTCAAAGAGAGTAGCTTTTGTTCTCATTCACTCAGAAGTGAAGTTAGGAATAGGAGCCATGCAAGGAGTGCGCAAGCTGGGAAAAGTCTCAGGGTTGTAGACCTGAGCAAAGTATTGATAGACCGTTGCTGCAGGTGTGCACAGAGTCGAAGAATTTCAACACTTGGAAGTGCTTGAAAGTCTGCCGCAAGGAGTGCGTGCAAGAGTTTTCAAAAGGACTCAAAGTTAGAGGAAGCTCAGAAGGAATTAGACCTTCGAAGGAGTCGAAGGAAGGCAGAAGCCAAGTGCCTTGAAAGTTTGAAAGAAGGCATAGCGACGTTGATTTGCAAGAGGAAGTGTTCCGCGGAGAGAGACACTTTGCTTAGTTCACACAGAAGTTCACAAGGGAAAGACGGTCGGTCGGAATTCTCTGTGGAGAATCCACGAAATCCCATGAGGAATCAGATCTCACAAAGAAGCAAGGGGGTTACCACAAGCATTCCTAGAGGTGCAAGCTCAGGAGAATTAGAACCGTAGATCCAAGCCACAAGGACCATTGGATTTACACGTGGATTCCTATATCGCGTTTTTGTAGGTGAAGTCCCATAGACTTTGCAATGGGAATCGTGATATCCCGAACCGTGAAGTCTCAAAGGCTAAAAGGATTGTGTGGGACAATAAAAGATAGCGAGTGGAAAGTTGGCGCACTCTCGACAAGGAAGTCAATTCAGTTGACCGTTTTGGGGTTTCGTGGAGTGAAGTTCTGAATTCCTTGCATTAGGATTCACGATATTGTGAAGTCCGAAGTCCTGATGGAGTAAAGGGGCATTGAAAGGTCAACCTCATGGACGCATTGGTACTTCGGAAAATTGGGTTTCGGGAATCGAGGGAACGAGTTGCTCGATATCACGATCGTTGAAATCATGATAAAGAGAAATCCAAAGCAAGGAGAAAGAAGAAAGGTCATCATTGACTGTTTTCGGGTTTCGGGGATTTGAGAGACAGGCGTTCAACCACCAAATTCGTGAAGGCACGAAAGTCCCATCCCCTGAAGTATAAAGGGGATTTCTCAAAGTTAAGTGTGGGTGCAGATTTCCCGAAAAGGAAATAGAAGAGCCATTTCAAAGCTCTTCGGGCTAGTGTAAGGGAAAAAGATCCGGTGTATGTGACCTTCCGACCCGCGGGTTGGGGAGGATTGCGTCAGAATTACACTGCAGAAATTGTGGTGGACATTTTGTTGCCCATACCACCACACACAAGATCCTAAGGGTTGGATATTATTGGCCAACCATTTTTGTTGATACCTACCGATATGTCCAATCATGTCATCCTTTCCAATACTTTATCGGTAAACCAAAACTCCCAGCACAACTATTGTGTTCATTTTATCACTTGGGTGAGCAAAGTAAGGGCACTTACAAGTCTAATTGGGCCTGCTAGACAAGACAAAAGTTAGTGTATGAATTAATCAATCCAAGCACATGAAATAAAAAAACAACTAAACTAGAAATAACTAAAGAAGTAACTAAGGAAATAAAACTAAAATGCATAAGAAACTTTGAACCAAAATAAATCAACCAAATGACCAATGATTATGCCACCAATGGATAACTATACTAGTTGGAAAACACAGTAGAGAAAGGAGGACTTATGGATCCCCTCTTCCTCCTTGGGAGGGATCTTGATTCCCCTATTTGATAGCTCTTCTTACAATGATAAACTAGAAATAAAATGGTGAAGAAATCCAAGCCTATTCCCTCAAGAGATGAGGTGAATAGCTTATTGAGATGTTTCTAGAATGCTCCAAGAAGAAAAGAGGTTTCTAGAGGGAGGATAGGGGCAGCATAACAATACTATGAGATTCTTAAATTCTTAGTGCACACATGGCCTCCATTTATAACATCTCTTTGAGGAAATATCCAACTGGTTCTTAGTGTGGACAAGGGACCCTTTAGGGAACCCTTAAGTCTTTGAACAGCCCCCCATTTGGATTCAATTCGGATTTGAGGGTCAAATCAACTTGGGAGCTGGTCCATAAGTGGGTGAGGGGCCAACAAGAACCATAATTGCGTTGTTCATAGGAGTGAGTGGCTTTTCTCGTACACAATCGCGCATATGGTGCATTTTGCAATGTACGGGCTTCTTTGGCCTGCGCACTGTGCGCGTGCTTCCTTTAGTGTTTCAGCGCATGTCAATTTTTTGACCATTTGTATATTTTTTTCCCCTTGGAAATGAGTTATTGGTGCTGCAGGTGGAATAATAGGTGTTTGGAGATGATATATTCCTGTAACCATTTGCATGCAATGTTGCAAATGAAATTTCAGTGATAACATATGCCCCCTGATGTGTGAGGTTAGGAGAATACGTATAGCCAAAATACATCAATGTTTCTTCTACTCAGAGTGCCATTGTAATGAAGAGTGTTGATAAGAACTGCAAAAGAAATCCCGTCGGAAAGAGAGGGGAAACTGTGGGACCCAAACCTTTCTCTAGGAAGAGAAATAAAATTTGTATACAAACAAGGTGGGCATGCCCTATGCTCATGTCGTGTAACTCAAAAATGTAAGACAATAACGGGAGTTGTATGTTGATGTAGATAACTGTAGCGCCCTCCGAGGCAGTTTGATAACGACATATTACAATTTTGATGGTGAACATACTCTGAAGAGAGGCAAGGACACATGGAAGAAGTGTCGATGACTCGTAGGCATTGAGGGCCTAACAATATTCAAAGGTCTTAAGCTAGTATGATACAACTGCAATAGTCTCATAGTAAGACCCACCGTAACATGATATTTTGTTGAGGTCGAATGTTATGGGGATCAACGCCATCAAAGAGCAATGATGGTTCTCTCTATGTCATCTGAGACTCCTCATTATAAAGGTAACGAGAGTCAAGATACTGTCACCCTTCTCGAAACTGTGATGATGTCGACAGAAAGGGAGACATGACTCCAAGAAGAAAAGGGCTTCATGAAATCCACTAGGCAAGATTGGGAACTGATAAGGAACATGAACGAAGTCAAGATGCAATGAGACTCAAGACTACCCTTTGTTGGGGGTATGTTTGAAGGGTGATTGGCAACAACCGTGAAATTGTATCTAGCGTCAAGGGGATGAATAGACATGGGGTTAAACTGTGCCAGAGGCATGACAAAGTGGACAAACTCAGAGATCAGGGGTACATGGACTGTGGGATACTTGAGGTTTATGGACGATGTCAATATGAGTAGAGGGTAGTGAATGCCCCAACCAAGGGCGACATGGGTTGTTTTGCCAGAAAAAGAAGGTCATCAAGGGTGATGATAAAAGGATAAGTAAATACTGGAAACAAAGGTTTTTTTACAATTACCAAATGAATAAAGAATAATTTGGGATGGGTGTACAGATACAGAAATGAGTGCCCCAGTGAAAGATGGCTTGTCCTGTGAGGGTACAAGTTGTGTGGAGAACTGGTGGAGGGTGGGGGGGGCCATGGGTAGGTTTCTGTATGAGTTAAGTGAATGGAGGGCAATCTACAGATGGGCAAACTGATTGTGGATGAAATGGAGGGTTAATGATACTGCAGAGGAGCATCCAAAATAGAACTGTGATGATATAACCTAGGAGTCCATTGGGAAATCTAGAAAAATGATGAGAAGGAGTATGTGGCTAATTCTCATAAATACGTAAGACTATCAACACTCCCATCCCTAGGGAGTGAAAGAAGCATGAATGGGACAAATCATGTGGGGGAGAGTGATACAAGGTGACAATACCGAAATGCGGTGGAGGTGATAGTACTGCAAAGACGGATGTGAGGATCCTATAGGAAAATGTTGGAGGGTGTGACCTGGAGATGCAATTGATATTCATAGGGAATGGTTACATGTCAGTGTCGATCATATACCTAAAGGGGTTGTGTTGGTTTCATATGACCAATTACCTGCACACATTAAAACCGAATACCCGACGTGAACAATATCTGAAGATAAATAACATATAACATTTATTTGATAATTCTGAACATGAGCATGCATACCTAGATGTGATGTGAGAAAACGGCTCCCTTGAGGTTGAGTGCATATGGTGACCTGGAGAATGTGACTGTGTAGGTAGTGGGACACTGATCTCCTGGCTAAAGACGGATCAAAAAAAAGAGACTGGGAGCTCCTGTAACTGACTATGGAAGTTTGGCAAAAGGAACTATATATGGATGTGGGGCCCACAATGCCACTTCATTTGTACTTGCTTCCATAGTGATTTTACGAGAGGATATAGAGTATATTTGTAGATCACGGTAGTTTGATCCATCCGAACAAGGGCTTGAGAGATCCAGGTTAGTGGTCTCATCCACCTATACAATAGGTAGGTTTTATTTTTTAGGTAGGGTCATACGGATGGTCATAATAGGGTGTTGTGTAGGGGTGGGCCCATCGATGTGTGGGTATAATTTCCTCTCCCATGCATGATGTGAGGTTGTTTCTAAGATATCCATGCATGGGGGTGCATGGATGGGAATAACAGGTGTGTGCATGTTTGAATTATAGTTGCGCACTGTGTGCATCGGTTTCTCAACATGTGCGCATGAATACACACTTGTGGGTGTGACAGATGCGTATTGATGTGCATATGTTTCTCTGACACCTGCACATTGATGCACAACTCTATGAAGAACATGAGTGCATATATGCGTGCTTGTGGGATGGAGATTCATGAACTTGAGGCAAATCTTAGGGGTTTTTTGAAATTTTTATTTTTGTTGGTATTTGATAAATGATGATTGTTGATCAAGGGTTTATGTGTGAATGTAGGTGATCATTTCAGCATGCCAGTCCACTGGAGGGAGTAGGACTGGGAATGCCTCACGGAGGCAATGAGGGAGGATTCAAGCATTCATAGATTCTTGGAAGCCTGTGGAATGTTCAAGTTCTTCAACTTCCCATTGATACGGTCACAGGAATACCTGCTTCAGTGTCTGATTTTGATGTGGAGTACTGATCTGCAGTTCTTTATTGTGCGAGGACAGTAGTTGACATTCTCAGCTATGGAGGATGTGTATTTCTTGACAGGGCTCCCTTTTCGAGGAATGGCCCTGCCTGTTGATCCCCAGTTGCCAGGGGATGTACGTTTGATAGACTTGGCACGGGGTTATTGTTCTAGGCTGAACATGATGTCAGGTCTAGTCATCTGTATTGATGCGATGGATGTGCTCTTTCATCAATGCATCGCAAAGATGATTGTGAGGATATATGGATCCTTAGGTACTTAGCGGATCATTAGTGGTTAGCTAAGGATTATGCAGAGAGTCCTTGATGGGAATTTTTTCACCTAGGACTTAATGTTGCATGCCAAGATGATGGGGTAGATTCACTGGTGTCGGACCACCAATTCCTGTGATTTTTCCTTTAGGTCAATCTTGGTGGCATGGTTTCTGGAGAGGGTGCCCATGTTGCGCCTTAGAGTGTTGTTGTCGGCTGTAGGGCCACAGGAGCCGCAACTAAAGTGGTGTGCATCGATTTGGGTGCGTCGTGGAGGGGGATAGGGTGGACACTATTTTACGGTCACATTAGCACATGTGTGGTGCCATATGCACCATATGTTGTAGATTATGTTAGCGATAAAAAATACACTGGTATTTTTTATTTGTTTTCTCCATTGTTACCTAAAACGCTCATTGATAAACCTTATTGGGCAAGGTCATAACCTCTAAATCCTTTATCAAATCTCTTGTTGATCATTTTTTCCCAAAAACTCTTTGGCTTCGCCCTCTTGACCTGCAAATAAAATATTGCCATCTTGACCTAGTCTATTCTTTTGAGTTTGATATATTCCTAGTTTTCATTGAGTTTTATTCAAAAGTGGTGTGTTCTTTAAAGTTTCTTAACCCTAGAATATACTTTACACTATACTAATTCTAATACTACTATCAAAATTTAATGTATGGACCAAAGTCTAAAGTCGATATCACATGGTAATCAAAGCTCTACATATCAAACAAGAAAGAAAAAATCCATACAATAGTCACCTAAGCCATATCAACTATATGTCAAACCTTAAATCACAAAAGTGCAAGTGGCAGCTCCTACTCCATACACGATCTAAACTTTCAATGTCTGGGGGATTTGATTTTTGAGAAAATAAAAATAAACACCAAATAGACAGTTGTCAAATGCCTAGTTTACAGAAAGAAAATGTTTACACAATTGTCTTGTGGAAAGTATAGTTGGGTTTTTGAGTGTTTGACAAGTTTTAATGGAAGGTATCAGAGTGAGACGTAAAGCCACAATTCAAGTATCATGTTAAAGTGTGGTTTTATTTTGGTCTTTGCCACTAACAAGCTCTTTGTTACATTGGCTTGTGGGAATTGTATACAGGTTACAAATAATCATCTTTGTTAGCCTCTTACGAGGGATTCTTCAGTATGGAGTTTTGTATTTTCTCAGGGACCCTGCCGATCCAAATTATAACCCCTTTCATGATCTCATTGATGACCCAATACACAAATATGCACGATGTGTCTTGCTATCTATTGTTGTTTATGGAAGATTGATTGTAATGCTTGTATTCTTGTCAGTTGTTGCAGAGTGAGTTCGTTCTTAGTTCCCACTATTTGATCAGGTCCAATGGGATCTCTTACACCACACCATAGAGAATGGTGTCTGAATAATACATTTCAAATTCAAATTGAGAAAAATGGCAACATCTGGTGGAGGCATTTGCATGATGAATCTAAACTGGAAGACGGGCATCTGCATCTTCTTCATTCACTGTCTTCCTTGCTTCATGAACCTGATTGTATCTTCAATACTTTCAACCTCTCCATAACTTTCATTTTCGTCACAACCTGGAAATCTAAAGATGATACTAGGGAAACTTTTGGCAAAATTGAGAAGATGCAAGCCCAATTTGGGAATTTCTATGTGATTTCCACCATTACAAAAAATCATGAGAACCAACGCTTCCTTCATTCCTATTTCAAATATGGTCTAGCCATAGGGAAGTCTACTTTCATTCTAGTGCGAAATAGATTTATAGGTTTTGGAAAGATGTTGAAACTGGCACTTGTCCATGGAGAAATTAAATGGCATGTTGTTGTTCCAAAGATCAATATTGAGCGAGAGAAATCCATTCTAAGTGTCGAAATTTGCATTATAGCACTAGATTCCATACCTGGGATTGATAACCACGATGAAAAGGTTTCCATGTATTACGCATCATCAATTTTACCTCTTGATATATCAGTTTCAAACCCATTTACTGAAATTCTTTCAGACATGTTTCTATTTCAAATTTGTATTCCATTTGATATGAATCAACAACAGGCACCAGACCTTATGCAAGAAAGACCACGAGAAAAAATTTATGCAGGGGGGAGAACCATGCATCAGAAGGTAGATTATGAGACAAGATGAGATATCTGTGTTTCACAATCTACATTTCTCTGCAACTGTTTGGTAACATTGTTTATTTCTTTCTGAGCTAATACAGTGGAACAAATTGCTGGAGATTGCAACACACAGTATAGGTATCATATTTCAAATTTTGAGAACACTGCAGCTTAGAGACAACATGGATATCTTGGTACATGTTGAATAGAGTGAGTCATCATTTCTTGCAGTAAAAACTACATGGGCTCAAGCAAAGACTGTCTACATGATTTCTGAGAAATATTAACATTGTGATATGCATGCTTACTCCCACAAACAAATTTCAGTAGCAAATGACAGAGTAGGAAGGTTAAGCTGCTAAGAAACAAAAGGATGCCTCCAATACCTTATCCTAAGGCACATCTTCATATGGAAACCCTAGCAGAGGAAACCATTAATTTGGCTAAGGATCCAGAAGCATTTGTCCATAATACTACTATTCCAGACCCTATTCAGGCTAGTGAAGCTTTAGAAGATCAACCCTAAACATTTTGGAAGCAAGGAGGTCATGCATTTTTGTGAATTTTGACTATTTCTAAAAACATGCTTTTTGGTGGCTTAGGTGAACATTTCAACTGTTCATTAGCTACCAAAAGAGGAGCTTTCGGTGGCTAACAGGATCGGATTTTGCCTCTCTTAGCTACATAAAGCATAGATAGGGCATAAAGGCATTGTTTTCTCACATATCCAAGTTTTTCTTATCCAAATGCCTCAAGGACAGTTCCAGATGATAGATAATAATTAAATTCATCATTATCAAGGTTTTGTTTTGATTTTGGAGGTGCCTAGAAAAGCGGAAAGGTTAAATTGGTTACCTATTTTCTAGGCAAAAAACTGTCTTTTTGCCAAAAGTGGCAATTTCGACTTATCCCATATCTTATGAAGATCCATCATCCTTGGAAGGCTTACTAAACCTGTCGAATATTTTTAAGGACATGAAGACCACTTGAGATAATGGGTTGACCTATTTTATAGGATCCTTTCCTATTCTCTTGTATCATTTTTTGACTTTCTATTACAAGTAAATTTGATCCAGTATTATAGGATCTGGATATCTAATGTAAAGGCTATAAAGCCACAAACTTTTAATGAACTAGGGGGTTCGAGTCTGGAGACTAGACCAATATGTTTTTTGTACTAAGACCTTTATTATAATACAGATCACAAGTTCCTTTCACTGTTAATGTCAGATTGCCATATTCTCTATTTTCCTGTGTTTTGAATGATTACTGTTATCTAAGTTTGTCTAGTTGCAAATGATTGTCATCTCATTGGTCAACTCATAAACATTGATTTAACAAGAAATCTATGTTATTTTTATTCAGCCCATCACATATGTGTTCTGGTTGATAGATATAGACTTTCTCCACCCACTAGTTGAATTACTTATATGATTATTGACTTTTGAAAGCATTGTCTCATTTGGTTATATTACTAAGTGTCTTAAGTGTGAACTAGTCATTTATGTATCCCATTTGATCCAACATACACAGAAAACCAAAACATTTTAAGTTAATAGGCTTATTCAAGCTACAAACTGAGAAGGACTCCTAGAGTGATAACAAATTGGCGTCGTTGCTAGGGAAGAGGAGATTGAAGCTCAACTTCCTTTGGAGATGACAAGATCTAACTTTGATGATAGACAAAGTCTGGACATATTGTTGGTTGTAATCATCTATCTAGCGACTCCATGAAGGGAAAATTGAGTGGCGACTACATTGTTCAGAAATTTGTTGACGACTCCACTGGAATGAAATGAACAAGATCTTATCTAAGAGGTATGCTTTCTATGATTTTTCAAAGATCGTCGGTTTCCCTAATCCAGTGCCTAGTAGAGATGAATGGGAAAATAGTATTCCCATATTTCGAGGAGAAGAGTGAGAAGTTCCAGCTGAACATTTGTTGGATTTTCATGACTTTATTCATCGACTTGAAATTATACATGACGATGTTCAAATTAAGCTCTTCGGGTTTTCATTACAGGGGATTGCTCATGATTGGTACCGATCTCTTCCTCTTTCAAGTGTTAGTTTTTTGGCATATTTTCATGCTGCTTTTCATGTGTTTTGTAAAGATCAATTTCCAGATGACTTTCTCTATCCTAAGTGTTGTCATGAATTCCATCTTTTTAATAAAGATCCAAACATTAATGAAGACTTTTATGTTGTAGAGAATACCCTTCATTATGATCGAGGGATTGTCGATCCACACTATGATAACCGTAGTGATGATTTTGACATTGTATTAGATTCATCTATTAAAGACGGATGTCATAAAGAACAAATTATTCCTTTTGAAAATCCAAAAGAAAATGAACATATTTTTATATCAACATGTAACAATTTTGGATCTGCAGCAAATACTAAGGATAGATTTCAGTTTTCAAATTGGCAGACAAAGGGAAATCACAACAGATATCGGGAAAAAGATGATGAGTAGATTTTTTTAGCGTGTGATAGTTTTGGATCTGCAGTAAAGGTTGAGCTATCTACATTCAACACTGAGATCAATAAAAGCAGTCAACAACAGCAGTAACAATAACAACATTTCAGTTCTCAGTTGAAACAACAAGAGTACTATATTTCTCCTTGTGAACATGTTGTTTCAAATTATGATGAAGAACAAAGTGATATTTTTCCAAACCTTTTTCAAGATCCTATTGCTGATAATTCTATGCATGAATCTTCATGCATGTCATTAGAATTGGATCATGATGTTCCCATTTTTGACAAATATAGTGATGAAGAAGAATATTTTGAAGTTTGTGGAGATTTGTTTGCTTCTGAAATTTCACTTAGTTCTACTTTTCAACAAAAGGATGATCAACAATGTATGCATGTTATGATTGATGAAAATTGTGAATCTAAAGTTCAAAATTTCAAAGAAGATTCATCTTGCAAAGATTTCATTGTTGGAGAGGGTGATCAAAATTTTCTTCATGATACATATTTTGTTAAGAACCAAATATCAATGTAGCATAGAAAAACCTCAGAAAAAGTACTCAACGCCTTGAAAAATAGATCATTTCAAATAATAAGCCTCTTCGAGGGGGAAAACTACTTTTACCCCACTTAAATGTTCAAGTACAAGATGATTCAAAATGAAAATGTCTCCTTGGTTTATATAGGAGACTAGGAGGTATAATTACAACTAATGGCCTAAAGCCGACATAAATAAAATAACATTACTAATATAATATGCCACAATTAAGTGGTAATGAGCCAATATTAGGGCTTAACATGCCCCTCCCCTTGAGACAAGTGTTGTATGCAACACTTGAGTAACTCTGTATGCTTCTGTATAAAAGACTCATCTTCCCAAGTGGAATCTTCAGCTGGTAGTTTCCTCCATTTAATGAGATACTCTGAAATGGATTTATTCCTCAGCTAGAGAATTCTTGTGTCAGTGATGGCTTCAGGCTCCAATATGATTTTTCCTTCCTCATCAAGTTATGGAAATATAGTTTGAACTGGGATCGTGTCACCTATAACCTTCCTTAAACATGAAACATGGAAAGTTGGGTGTACTCGTGAAGATGCAGGCAGCTCCAATTTGTATGTCATAGTACCAAACTTTTGCAACACCTTATAAGGGCCATAGTACTTTGGTGATAAATTATTATCCTTCCTGGCTTGCTTGAGGGACATCTGTTTGTATGGTTGTAGTCTTAAAAACGCTCAATCCCCTACTTCAAAAATTCTTTCACTACGATGTTGATCTACTTGTTGTTTCATGTGATTGTGTGCCATGGTCGGGTTGTCCTTTAAGATTTGGAGAACTTGTTGTTGATTCTAGATGTGATCTTCCACTGCTTGAACCTTATATTTTTCTTTTAGAGAAGAAATGATGGAAGGAGAGTGGTATCCATAAAGTGCCATAAATGGTGTCAATTTTGTTGCAGTATGAAAGGAAGTGTTATACCCCCATTCTGCCAAGGGTAACCATTTGAACCATTGTGTTTGTTTATCAGAGAAAAAGCAACGAAGGTAGCCTTCTATACATTTTCTCACTATCTCGGTTTGTCCATTAGATTGAGGATGATAGGATGAGCTATGAGCCAATTGAGTACCCAAATAAGAAAATATTTTTTTCCAAAAATGTCCAGTGAAGATGGGATCTCTATCACTTACAATAATCTTTGGGCTGCCATGTAGCTTTTGAACTGTCTCCATGAATACTATGGCAACTGTACTATCTTTGAAGGGATCAGAGAGTGCACAAAAGTGTGCATACTTGGTCAGTCTATCAAGAATCACCATGATTGCACTCTTTCCTTCAAACCTTGGTAACCCTGTGATGAAATCCATGGAAGCCTCCTCCCAACGCTGACCTGGGATGGATAATGGTTGTAAAAGACCTGGGGTCTTAATTATTTCCACCTTATTTTGTTGGCAAACCAAAAATTCTGCCACAAACCTTTGAACATCAGTTTTAAGGCCATCCCAAAAAAAATCCTTCTTGACTCTATGGTAGGTTTTCAA
>SNQJ01S0055810.1:47179-81318 GCA_010110895.2 Picea sitchensis
TTGCAGAGTGAGTCCGTTCTTAGTGCCCACTATTTGATCAGGTCCAATGGGATATCTTACACTGCACCATAGAGAATGGTGTCTGAATAATACATTTCAACTTCAAATTGAGAAAAATGGCGACATCTGGTGGAGGAGTTTGCATGATGAATCTAAAATGGAGAGACGGAAACCCGCATCTTCTTCATTCACTGTCTTCCTTGCTTCATGAACCTGATTATATCTTCAATACTGTCGGGCTCTCCATAGATTTCATTTTCATCACAAACTGGAAATCTGACGATGATACTAGGGAAACTTTTGGCAAAATTAAGAAGATGCAAGCCCAATTTGGTCATTTCCACGTGATTGCCGCCATTACTACAAATCACGAGAACCAGCGCTTCCTTAATTCCTATTTCAAATCTAGTCTAGCCATAGGGAAATCTACTTTCATTCCAGTGCAAAATACATTTATGGGGTTTGGAAAGATGTTGAAACTGGCACTTGTCCATGGAGAAATTAAATGGCATGTTGTTGTTCCAAAGATCAATATTGAGCAAGAGAAATCCGTTCGAAGTGTCGAAGTTTGCATTGTAGGGCTAGCTGCCATACCTGGGATTGATAACCACGATGCAAAGGTTGCCATGTATTTTTCATCATCAATTTTCCCTCTTGATATATCAGTTTCAAACCCATTTACTGAAATTCCTGCAGACATGTTTTTGTTTCAAATTTGTATTCCATTTGCTACGAATCAACAACACGCACCAGACCTTATGCAAGAAAGACCACGAGAATTTTTTTATGCAGAGGGAAGAACCACACATCAGAAGGAAGATTATGAGATAGGATGAGATACCTGTGTTTCACAACCTGCACTTCTCTGCAACTATTTGGTAACATTGTTTATTTCTTTCTGAGCTAATACAACGGAACAAATTGTTGGAGATTGCAACACACAGTATAGGTATCATATTTCAAAGTGTGAGAACACTCTAGCTTAGAGACAGCGTGGATATCTTGGTACATGTTGCATAGCATGAGCCATCATTTCTTGGAGTAAAAACTACATGGGCTCAAGCAAAGGTTGTCTACATGATTTCTGAGAAATATTAACACTATGATATGCTTGCTTACTCCCACAAACAGATTTCAGTAGCAGATGACAGAGTAGGAAGGTTAGGTTGCTAAGAAACAAAATGATGCCTCCAAGACCTCAGCCTGAGGCACATCTTCATCTAGAAACCCTAGCAGAGGAAGCCATTAATTTGGCTAAGGATCTAGAAGCATCTTTCCATAATACTGCTATACCAGATCATGTTCAGGCTGCTGAAACTTTGGAAGATCAACCCTAAACGTTTTGGAAGCAAGGAAGTAATGCATTTTTGTGAATTTTGACTATTTCTGAAAACATGCTTTTCGGTGGCTTAGGCGAACATTTCAACTGTTCATTAGCCACCAAAAGCGGAGCTTTCCGTGGCTAACAGGCTCGGATTTTGCCTCTCTTAGCCACCGAAAGAACAGATAGGGTAGAGAGGCATTGTTTTCGCATAGATCAAAGGTTTTCTTATCCAAATGCCTCAAGGATAGATCCAGATGATATATAATAATTAAATTCATCATTATCAAGGTTTTATTTTGATTTTGGAGGTGCCTAGCAAGGTGGAAAGGTTCAATTGGTTACCTTTTCTCTGGGCAAACAATTGTCTTTTTGCCAAAAGTGGCAATTTCGACTTATCCCATATCTTATAAAGATCCATCAGCCTTGGAAGGCTTACTACAACTATTGAAGATTTTGAAGGACATGAAGACCACTTTAGATAAGGGATTGACCTATTTTATATGATCCTTTCCTATTCTCTTGTATCAGTTTTTGACTTTCTATTTCAAGTAAATTTGATCCAGTATTCTAGGATCTGGATATTTGATGTAAAGGCTATAAATCCACAAACTTTTAATGAACCAGGGGGTTTGAGTCTGGAGACAAGACCAAGCTATTTTTTTTTACTGAGACCTTTATTATAATACAAATCACAAGTTCCTTTCACTGTTAATGTCAGATTGTCATCTTCTCTCTTTTCCTGTGTTTTGAATGATTATTGTTATCTAAGTTTGTCTAGTTGCAAATGACTGTCATCTCATTGGTCAACTCATAAACATTTATTTAACAAGAAATCTGTGTTATTTTTATTCATCCCATCACATATGTGTTCTAGTTGATAGATATAGACTTTCTCTACTCACCAGTTCAATCACTTATCTGATTATTGACTTTTGAAAGCATTGTCTCATCTGGTTATATTACTAAGTTTCTTAAGTGTGAACCAGTCATTTATGTATCCCATTTGATCCAACATACACAAAAAACCAAAACATTTTAAGTTACCAGGATTCTTCAAGCTACAACCTGAGACGGACTCCTGGAGTGATAACAGATTATACTGTGGTTCCCATATGGTGGGATGAACTTCAAGCATGACCCGGATATGGTTTTTCCTCCTGGAGAGGATTGGGACAAGAGAGGTATGTTGGTGTACTTATGTTTTTTTATTTTGATAGTGTATCATATGTTTATATATGGTTGGATGCTGATCATATATATTTTTTTGTGTGTGCAGATGTGGGGCCGCGAGGCCAAGAGGCGGAGGTGGTTGGAGAGCGGGTTCGCTAGGGGCTAGTGAGACCATCGTAGGTAGAGACATGGGTGGGAGAGTTACATCGAAGGGATGAGGCTGGTGTGAGGCCAGTAGATGAGGTGAGAGTCGGTCGGAGACGCAAATTTCATGATCCAGGTGCAAGGCCATCGCATGCTCCTCGGGTAGAGGCCGACGGGGGGTTAGATGATTTTCGATGTTGGTTGGAGGTGGTACTGTAGGGTGTGCCAGAGGAAATGTGCCCCACATTCAGGATGAGAGAGTCCTAGAAGAGTGTGTGGGTGGACCTGTAGAGTTGCGAACCCTGATCCGCAGAGCAGTTGTAGCGGGGGCACCGATGATTGGGAGACTACCCCCTAGATTTGGAGGACCCCCAACTCGTGGGGCACTTCCTGCATATAGAGGACCTGGAGGTGGCATGCTGGGGGAACCATGAGTGTTGTTTGTATATATTTTTGTATTTATATAGGCCATTTATCCCATTTTGTATAGGGTAGTATGACACCCATTTTGTACCTATAGGGGTGACGGGGGCTCACTTGCCTACGGGAAATGTACATATTGTACTAGTTTTGTAAACATTTATGATACATTGATCGATATATATATCTATATATATATACATGTTTAGGATCTTTGTGGTGTTTACATTTTTATGATGCATGGTCTATATGATGTGACAAACATTTGATGGTTTATGTATGTGGGATGATATCTTGATGTGATAAATGCCAATCTAACACTAGGTTAGCCATGTTATCTGCTATTTGATTAAATTTTTGTTGAATATGTGTAAATGTAATTGAATCAAAATGTCGATATAAGAGTCTAACTTGCAGGTATTTGTGAAAGAGGCAAGGATCGCAGACATGGTACACATTGTTGAGCTGCAGGATGACAAGATGGGAATATAATAAGATACTAAGGTGACGAATGTGGCGGAGACTGGCCTCGGTGAGGAGGTCGATGGCGACTGTGTATTATGCTTGGTTGTTTCTTGTTGGGCCCAAACATATGCCGATGGAGTGGAGTAGTTCATGTGAGGGGGTGTAGAGGGCCCAAGTGGCCAAAGCGAGATTCTGTGTCCAGCGGCTAGCTCCGTCAGCGTAAATGTTGTGGTAGGCCGATGGAGGAGACATCTGTCAATAACATGAATGGTAGATCAGACATGAGGAGTGGAGGTGAAAAAAGAAGACTAAAAACTCTACAAATGTGTACGAAGAAAAATACTAGTGTAGAATGACTATGTTCAGGTGTAAAACTTCTTTAAGTAGAACCTGTTGACGGGCTCTTTGAGAGGGTATCCTTCTGGAGAAGCCAGGATGTATGTGCCTTTAGTGAGGTAGTGTTGGATGATGTAGGGTCCATGTCATAATGACTCAAATTTCCCATGACCAAGAGTATCATGAGCGATATCGTAGGCTAGGATGAGATCTCCTTCGTTAAATGAGTGAAGGTTGACATGGCAGTCAAAGGTGGTCGTTGACCGTTTCTTGGCTACCTCATTGTTCTGTAAGGAAGACCAACAATCTTTACCCAATGACTCTAAGTTCATCACATGCTGCTCCATTGGAACAATGTCAGGTAATAGCTCGATGGAAGTGCACAACATGGGAATATCGCACTCAATGGGGAGGGTGGCTTCGATCCCATGGATGAGATGAAATGGTGTAAAATCAATGGCAGTTTTGACTGTCGTGCGATAATCCCATAATGCTGAAAACAACATATGATGCCAGTTGGTCTTATGTTTGTTAACAGTGCATTGCAACATGGTTTTGAGGACTTTGTTAACAACCTCAACTTGTCCATTGGACTACGGGTAGTATGGGGAGGAAAACTCATGGGAGAAGCCTAACCTTGAGGAGAGTTCGATGAATCTCTCATTCTCAAAGTGATTACCGTGATCGGAGACTAAATGAAGTGGAACTCTGAAATGGGTAATGACATGGTTCAAGAAAAAACACGTTGTTGTTTCAATGGTATTGTTGAAGATAGGCATGGATTCAGCCCACTTGGTAAAGTAATCTACTGCCATGATGATGTACTTGTGTCCATGATGAGATGGAGGGTTGAAAGGCATGAATTCTATGCCCCATTTGCAGAAGGGGCTGGCAGTGACGACTGGATGTAAAAGAGCAGGTGGTGCTTGTGATTGTTTTTCATAAAGCTGGAATTTGTCGCATCACTTGACAACATGGATGCAATCATGAAACAGTGTGGGCCAAAAGTATCCTGCTCGAATGATTTTTTGGGGGCTGGACATCCTTGAGTGGTGGCCATCGCAAGCGCCATTATGGCAATCGTTCAGGACTCTATCTGCTTCATCGATGGTCAAACATCGGCGGAGTATGGTGTCAATCCCACGTTGATACAAAATGTCATCGATGAGGAGGTATCGAGGGACCTAATGGAGAATGCATCGATAATCGTCTCGAGAGATATGAGACCCAAAATTTTGTGTCTGAAGGTAGACGAGAAGGTTGCCATACCAAGGTTTATCCGAGGGGATGTAGAAAAGGAGTTCATCAGGACAATCTGTATTGACGGGTGAATAGCGTCTGAGGGAAACGTTGTGATGCGTTCGGTGAGAACGAGTTCTTTCTTGCTTTTGGGAGTTGAAAACTCTAGGTCATATTCCTGAAGGATGATGGTCCATCGGGAAAATTTACCATTAATTTTTCGTCGACTAAAAAATTATTGCATGGGTTTGGAATCTGCCATGACTTATGTAGTGTGGAGCAAGATATAATGATGCAGTTTATGGACTGCAAGGACAAATGCGAGGGATATTTTCTCCTCATGATTATACTTCAGGGTTGGTCCTAGAATATTTTTACTGATGTAGTAAATAACATGCTCGCGGCCATCATACCCTAGTTGAATGAGAACTCCTGCTACTGAGACGGCTGAGGCCAACAAGTAGAGGATGTAATAGTAATCATAGTCAGGAAGACTAATCAAAGGGGCATTGGAGAGTGTTACTTTTAAATCATCAAAAGCAGTTTGGGCATGTTCATCCCATCGTAATAGGATATCATGACACAGTAAGAAAAGGAAACCATGCACATGAGTGGCATAATCTGGGACAAATTATCGTAAAAAGTTGGCTTTGCCTTGTAGGTTCTGCAGTTGGTGCAAATTCCTAGGTGGTGGAACTTATCTGATAGATTGGACCTTGAGGGGGTCCACTGTGATGTCATGTTGGGAGACTATTAACCCAAGGATGCGGTCGGTGGTGACACAAAATACACACTTGAGGGGGTTCAAGCGGATATTGTACTGGAAACATCGTTGAAATCCAACTCGTAAGTCATCTAAATAATGAGTTCACTTCTTGGATCGAGCAGTGAGGTCATCTAAGTAAGCGAGAATGATGCAAGCAAGATCATGGAAAAAATATGTCATGGCCCGTTGGAACGTAGCAACTGCATTTTTTAGTCCAAAAGGCATGACACGATAAGAAAAAGTACCCCATGGGGTGGTAAATGTGGTTTTATACTGATCTGCTGAATGGATTTGGATTTGATTGTAGCCAAAGAACCCATCCATGAAGGATAAGGCCTCATGGCTGACACATTCATTGATAATTTGTTCGATGAAAGGGGTTGGGAAATTTTCCTTGAGACAAGAATGATTGAGATCACAAAAGTCGGTGCAGATGTGAATAGTGCCCTATTTTTTGTTAACGGGGATGGTGTTGGAGACCCATGAGGTATACGTAGTGGGGTATATGAATCCAGAAACACGTAAATTTTCAATATCTTCTTTGATAGCCGCGGCTTTGGTTGGGTGAAGTGGGCATGGATTTTGATGTATTGGGGCTACATTGGGCCATGTGTTGATGTGATGTTCGACGATAGAAGGATCTAGGCCAGGCATCTCCACATATGACGAGGCACAAATATCTTGGTATTCCTGAAAGAGAGATTTGTAAGTTGTGAGTTCTTCAGGGGAGCATGTAGCGCCAATGGTGATTTCTTCTATGATTCCCGGTTTGATGGAAATGTCGATTTTGACAGTGGGGGAAATGTTGGCCATGTTGCCTTCTTCAAAAGCATCGAGGACGGGGATAGGGTTATTGAACCAATCTATATGCCCTAATGGAATAAAATCCTCGGTTTCGATTGCATACATGGAGGCTTGACTAGGAAGGTCAAATGCCTCCTAGGAGAGAAAAAGCACTATGTGATGGAGCGCATTCCATGTGCAATCGGGGGTAGTTAGTTCCTCCAGGATATATTCATCGCAGTGGAACATGAAAGAATATAGGGGATCTAGGGAGGTAACATTGGTGACTGTCACCGTGAGATTGTCTTCAAGTGGTGAAGATGTAGAGGGGGTATCGAAACTATGGTGCAATAGCATGCTTGGCATAAACCAAATGTCCAAACACTATGGGTTATAAATTGTGGTCGGGGGTAATATTTCCTTGGGGAAATGAACTAGAGAATTGGAAGGATTTGGGGGAAGATCTTCAAATAGTCAATCCATGAACCATGGAGGGGTGGGAAGTGACTCAAGATTAGGGGAGGTGATGTGAACAGTATCACGAGAAGGAATGGGAGGAATCACTTGTAGTACAGGAAGTGAGGTGGTTGGAGGATTTTGAATAAGGGCCATTTGACGACGCCTATATTCAATGATCGAAGGACACTGGTATGTGAAATGATCAAGTGATTCACAAAGAGAACAAGGACACCTCATCCATTCATTGACTGAGATTGAGACATAATGGATGTCGGTGATGTGGGTACTTGATGACTTGGGTGGAGAGGGATCTTGCTGAAAGGTTTGGCGTATAGTCATTAGCGTCTTTCTAAATTGAGGTAGAGTTGGGCAATGATGAGTATAGTGGACATACTCTGAAAAAATGGCACACGCGAATTTGGTTCACATCCCTTTGTTGCCTGTAGTAGAGGACGTTGTGGTAGTACTAGGTGTTCTTGATGAAGCACTGAGCGATGTGGTTGCTCAAGGGAGTTGGATAAGATTTTGTAACTTGGGAAGAGAAGGACATATATTAGTGGGGTGTCCCTCTCTTTCACATAGTGTGCAAGGAGGTTGAACTCAGGGGGGGAAGGGGAGCGGTGGGATCTTTCTTCTTTCATCTGCCCCCAACCGTAGTGATGGTGCTATCGACTAGGGGTGAGGTTGGTGTGGTCAGAGTTAGTACGGGAATCCGCATTGGGAGTCCCTCTGATTGGGGAGGGAGGGATGGTTGAGGAACCATCATAGGTGGGTGTAGATACCATACCGGAATGGCGAGCACCATGTTGGGAAGGGTAAGTGTTGTGGCTACCTGAAAATCTTGTACGCTCAGTGGGGGGTAGAAGAAGGGGATTTGAGTGATGGCTTGGGGAATAGTCTCCCAAACTAGATTTGACCCTAGGGGAGGGTCAAATCGGGGATAAGTGGTGTCGTAGGGTTCTCAGGGGATTCTTGTGGTATGATTTCTTCCACTAGTGGGACATCGGGGAGTGGAGAAGCCTCTGTGGGAGGAATGGTATCCCCAATTTCAGTTCCCTTAGAAAATATGACACGCACTTGTGTTGAGGGATGTATGAGTGGTGATGCTCCATGGTATGCCCCCATCAAAGATAGGTACTTAAAAATTACGGGGCCCATATCCATGAGTAGATATGCGTTGGAACTAGTGCAGACAAGAGGTAGGATGTTATCGATGTTGGAGGAGTGGTTAGGCTCGTAGTGTGAAATTTGGTCGATGGTGATGTTCTTCCCATTTTGGGGGAACATCATCATTTGAAACACAGAAGAGGCCACAACCTTCATAGAATACATGTAGCTATGTCCAAAAAATATGTTGTAATCAAGCGAGGCATCGATAACCTCAATGTTAATAAGGATGGTTTTTCCCCCAAGTTCAATGGGGAAATTTTGAAAGAGCCCTTCAGGGGAGGATGGTTGACCATCATAGACTCTTAAAGTGATGGAAGATGATATTAGCTTATGGGAGCCAAGTTTCTTCCATACAATTTTTGACATGATGCATGTGGATGCACCTTCACCAATGATACATCGATGAACCATGATGTTCTGAATCTTAACTGGTATCTGGAAATCTACCAAAGCGGGGAGACAAGCTTCCCCACAATCTAAATCAAAAGTGATGAGTCTAGTATCAGCTGGGTCCACTAACCCTAAGGTGGAAAGCAAGGATTTTCGGTGAGTTGGAAAGGTTTGGAGGATCCCCAATACTGACATGGCTGCAAGGGATTGTGCCAAATTATCAACCAGACTATAATTATGTGTCAACCTATCCTAAGGGTTGTTGACATTCTATTGTAATGGGATGCGGGAGATACAAATGGAGGGTTCAGTGTTAGGGAATGGAATCATCAAGGGTTGTCCAACTGTTGTTGGAGATTCTTCTGAAGTGGTGGGAGTGTATTCAGAGGGTGCATTGTACTAACAACTGTGCATTGGAAGAAGAATTTCTTCTTCCCTAGTGAGGAGGATATTGCGATCTGTTGAGTTTCCAGAGTTTTGGTATTGTCCCATTTTTGGTGGGGCATGATGTATCTCATGTTGTGTATTCATCACACCTTGGTGTGGAATAGGGTTTTGCAACATGGCCAGGGGTTGTTGTTGCAAACATTGTTGTGGGGCCTGCTGAGGAGCAGGCGACGTTGGAGAACGTGGCGTGTTCATGGAGTCTTTCATTCATTTGAATTCAACAATTTGGGGGCAATGGTGAGTATAATGCCCATTCTCACCACAAAGAGCGGAAGGGAAGTTCATTCAGAGGTTGTTGTTTTTTTCCTCCCTTTCTTGTTTTTTGTTATTGTCCCCTTGGGGTTTCTCGTTACCCAGATTTTGGTTTTCCCCAATAGGTTGGTTTTGTTGTGGTTTATTTCCCCCTAGTCCTAGGTTATTATTGTTTTAGTTTTTTCCTTTCATTTTGGCTTTATTCGGCTGATGGGATGGATTTTCCATATTCAGTTGTTCAAAAGTCTGAAATTGTTGAATGGGAGAGGGTTGAACAAAGTTAACATCGATGTTTGGTTATCCTTGTGGAGGAGCAATCAGCTGGGGAGGACCAGGAAATGGAAAATACAGATTGTTTTGTGGAAAAGATCCGTAGGGTGTATAGGAAGGTGTAGTGATTTCACTAATGCCCAGGTTATAATATGAGGTAGACGAGGTACCTAAACTTGGTTGAGAGGTTGGGTGCATCATGGGTGCCAACAAGGGTCCACTCATGGGTGGAGGAAGGGCAACAGGGTATGGTTGTTGATAAGGAGGAGAAGGGTAATAAGGGATTCCTCTGTATATCGGCGGGTATTGGGGTGTACTGTATATAGGTGGTGGTTGGATGTACGGATTTTGGTGTGTTGTGGTACTGATAAACCCGTCTGTCACATGAGACATCTCAGATTTGTCCCGACCAAATGGTACAGGTCTCGGTGCATCATGTATTACTGTATATAAGTAACCTGACTTGCTTAAATGAGGTCGTACTATTGAGCCTTGTTGATGTCTTCCTCTTTGGATTGGGGGAAGTTGGATGTCACATATTTGGCAAGGATAGAGACAAGTGATTTGAGAAACCAATCGAGACATTGTTCTTTGGTGGTTTTGTCTTTGCATAAGCTTCGTCGACGACGCCATTCGTGAATGTGGTCGGCGATGTGTGTAGTAGAGGTTTGTTTTCACTTTGAAAGTAGTTCTAGACCAGTATCCTGATGAACTGGTAGTTGGAAGAAGGCCAATAATGCTTTGGCCAAGGATTCAAAAGCCACGTGGGACCCTAATTTTTTGTCCACATACCATTTAGCTGATGGAAATGTGAGTGTGCATTGAAATAACCTTAAACGGGTGGATTCATCCATGATGTTTTCTGAAGAGCACCATAAGTGGAAGGTCTTGACATGGTTGGCGGGATATTCCTCTAATTTACCTTCGAATTTGGGAATGTCTGAAGGTAGTTTGGTAGGCATATTGGGCCATGTGGGGTCATGCAATATAGGGTCACTCATGAGTTTACTCAAATCATGGATATTGAGCGATGCCAAATATGGCATGGGGGGTGGCGGTGGAGGATTAGTTCCATCCATGGTGTGATCAAGTTGTGTAACTAACCTATGAGGGGGATGTGGTGGGGTTGTACTACTCCCTTGAGAAAAATTTTGTCCCCTGCCTCCTTGTGAAGGAGAGATAGTGGATGGTTGGCCTTGGGAATTGGACCCAAGTAAAGTGGAACCAAGTAAATTTGATCCAAAAATAGTATCACTCACAGGGCTTTGAGAAGGTTGATCCGATGGGTTGGAAAGACTAGGAACTCCTCCTAGGATAGGAGGGAGATTTTGCAAGCATCTGGAATGAAAAGGATTATGTGGGTCCCCTATGATGTCAAAATAGCAAAGTGAATGTGTGAAAATGGTGATGAGAGCAATAAATGAACAAGAGACTTGTATAATTTGGAACTTCAAAATATATCTCACAATCACATGTAATCAAATGAGCATCATACATAAATAAATTGAAAAGAAGCATACATGTGGGTAGGTGTATTTTGTTCATGTGGGAGAAAAAAGAAAAAAAATGCTCGTGTCCTATAAAGACGTAATGTCCTTCCTCTCAAATAGCACTGGACCTTCCAATAGCACTCAACAGTGGGGTTTCAAGCCAGCGGAAGAGGAACTAGTGAAGGATCAAACAATCAGTTATAATGAGGGGTAGAGGGTGCATATCTTGAAAGAGATGGCGATATTTTCCAATAGCCAAGCAAAATATGATCAAGGTGTAATTGTAGCCCACAATTGCCACCTAGGTAGATGTCCTAAATTTGGCCACTAGGTACCTCGGTCAAACTGCGACATTTAGATTTTTAGCCTCATAAATGAATCACGGGTTGGATCCCTTCCAAGAGTTGGGTGACTCAAGGGGGGACGCATATAACAACTAGACCTCAGCTTAGACCCTTCACATGTATCTCCCTACCTTATGGTGTTAAGAACAGTTGACTTGGAGTATTTAAAAGTTCCCTATTTGTCAACTTCTAATGTTTGAAGATGTAAGAATCAGATAACGGGGGGTTATTTGGATGCCTACCCCCAAGATCCTACCTAAACTAAAAAAAATCTTTTGGCACCTCCTATGGAGGAAAACTTAGTGAGTTTTTAGAAAAAATTTAGATGTGGTTGGTTGAGAGATTGTGGGTGTGAACCAATCTCGTTGGAATTAAGTGGGTGTGGATAATTCATTCAAGAAATAGTGGTACACTTCAGAATCCCTTTGGAGGAAACCTACATCAACCTCCACAATTCAAGATGAAATTATGTGAGTGAGGAGTGACTTTGTGTGTGGTCAAGTGAACAAATGTGCCAAATTTTTAATAAGTTAGTTGTTAATTTGTAGCATGTGGACTTATTGTGGTCCTTACAAATCTTGATTACCTATCTTGCTAGATGTCATTGGTACAACCTTGCAAAATTTTTAAAATCCCTAAAGAACTAGCATGTGAACATATGGGTCCTTACCAATCCTTTAAACTCCCTAATGTGATTTAATCTAAGAAGGCTTTTAAAAAACTATCCTAGATTGCAAGCATGTGGTCATGTATGGGCCCATTACTTTGATCTTTAGACTCTCCTAGTGATGTAAAATAAGAAAGTAGTTTCACAAACTATCTTAATTTTGCAACATGTGGGCATGTATGGGCCCTTACAAATTTAAGAGGTTTTGAAAAGAAACTAAGAGGATCTCTAGGGGGGATTTGTCCTCTCCTAAATATTTTGTTAAGGGAGATGAAATGTCTCCTTAATCACCTTTCTAATTCTCAAATTCTCTCTATGGTGCGAGAGAAGAGCATACTTAATGATTAAAGTTTGATTTCTGGTCCCAATGCAAGTGTTTTTTTGTGTGATAGTAAAGAATCTCAACTTAACTTTTACAATCAAAACAATTCATCCGTGTGGCAAATCAAAGAAAAAGAGGAGAAATATGGTTCTTTTTAACCCCCTAAGTGTCTATGTTTTGAATAACCCTTCATGTGGGAAGGGAATATAAATGTGGTGCATTTACTAATTGCATAAAAGAAAGATTTGGAAGGCTAGGAGCCTTCAAATCATCACACAAACTCTTACAATGTTGAAATTCAAGACAGATGTGTGGGTTACAGTTTAGATGGAGGCGCAGTGGGCGCACAATACGTAGATAACAAAAGACCTTTTCTCACACTGTGCGCAGAGAATAGAAGTGTTAAGGTTGCACAATGCTCTGAATGTGCGGTTGTGGGTTGGAACACCCACGCACGTTCTGATACGCATCGAGGGGATTTAAAGTGGAATTCTCCTCCTTCAGCTCCAAACATAGCTCTTGAAAGGTAAGGCTAGGCTGGTTATGGTTCCTTCAAGGAAAATGGGTCAAAATGAAGTTCTCAAACAACCCAAATAGGGAGGAAATTGATACCTTATCCCCAATATGGTCGCCAATCTGTTGTGTTTGTTTCGTCACTTGGGTGAGAAAATCAAGGGCACTTACAAGTCTAGTTGGGCCTACTAGACAAGACAAAAGTTAGTGTATGAATTAAAGAATCCAAGCACTTGAAATTAACAAACAACTAAACTAGAAACAACTAAATAAATTACTAAGGAAATAAAACTAAAATGCATAAGAAACTTTGAACCAAAATCAATCAACCAAATGACCAATGATTATGCCACCAATGGATAACTATATTAGTTGGAAAACACCATAGAGAAAGGAGGACTTATGGATCCCCTCTTCCTCCTTGGGAGGGCTCTTGATTCCCCTATTTGAGAGTTCTTCTTACAATGATAATCTAGAAAGAAAATGGTGAAGAAATCCAAGCCTATTCCCTCAAGAGGTGAGGTGAATAGCTTATTGAGATGTTGTTAGAATGCTCAAAGAAGAAAATAAGTTTCTTTAGGGAGGATAGAGGCAACATAACAAAACTATGAGATTCTTAAATTCTTAGTGCACCAATAGAATCCATTTATATCATGTCTTTGAGGCAATATCAGACTGGTTCTTAGTGTGGAAAAGGGGCCCTTTAGGGAACCCTTAGGTCTTTGACCAACCCCCCATTCAGATTCAACTCAGATTTGAGGGTCAAATCAAGTTGGGAGATGGTCTAAAAGTGGGTGAGGGGCCGAAAAGAACCATAAATGTGTCATTAACAGGAGTGTGTGACTTTTCTCATACACATTCATGCATATAGCACATTGTGTGCTTTACGGGCTTCTTTGGCCCGCACACTGTGCGCATTTCCTTTAGTGTTTCAGTGCATGTCAATTTTTTGACCAGCTGTATAGTTTTTGCCCCTTGGAAATGCATTTTTGGTGCTGCAGGTGAACTAATAGGTGTTTGGAGATGTTGTATTCTTGTAACCATTTGCATGCAATGTTGTGGTCGAAATTTTAGTGATAAAAACAATGTTTGAAACTTGTGGTGGTAGAAGATCCTTTTCAATAGTGGGGATTAGACTTTATCGTGGAATTTAAAGAAAATTCAAGTAACAATTGTCGTTGGATTTTGACAGCCATAGATTATTTTACCACATGGGTTGAATCTATCCCCACAAAGAAATCCACTGAGGAGGTAGTCATGAACGTTTTGGAGGAATAACAATATTTGGGGTCCCATCCAAGATTACCACTGATAATGCCAAAGCCTTCAATTCTCTTGCATTAGTAGAATATTGTTTCAAGTATGGCATTGTTCTATCCCATTCATCCAATTATTATCCACAAGGAAACGGTTTGATGGAATCAAGCAATAAGAACCTTATGAACATCATCAAGAAGGTTGTGGGAGAGAACACGAGATCTTTGTATAGAAAAATTAAGTATGCCTTGTGGGAAGATCGAATAACAACAAATACCTCAACAGGAAGGACCCCTTTTAAACTAGTGTATGGGTTAGAGGCCAAACTTCTCGTGAATCTCCAAATCCTTATCCTGTGTTTTTATTAACAATACACCATTGATGGAGAGGAAATCCAAGGGATAATTAACCAGTTAATAGTGTTGGATGAATCTAGAAGGGTTTCTCTAAGCCAAATGGAAAGAAAGCAGGAAAAGATCAAGAGCACCTTCGATCACAAGGAAAAGGAGAGGGATTTCACTGAAGGTGATTTAGTGTTATTATGGGATAAAATAAGGGAGAAACATGGTATGCACAAGAATTTGGATGGACTATGGATAGGCCCTTACAAGATCATGATTCCCACAGAAACAAACTCTTTCAATCTAGGAACCTTGGAAGGAGAGGCTTTGAAGTTTCATGTGAACACTATACACATCAAACGTTACTAACCACCACTAGCATGAAAGGTAAGTGTAGGTAAGTAGGTAGGAATTTCCATTCATTGTATATACCATATTCATTTCATGCCAGAGTAGAATTTCCATTTGTATATATGATTACTTACTTTCATTTTATTGTAACATGTATGCACCAGGGGTGATATCAACACCCCAAAAGATTATTGATAAATTTTATTGAGATCTACCAGGTCACAGGTCATACCAGAGATGTTGAGGTTCTCATGCGCTCTACAATGAGAACATGTCCCCGAGTTGGAGCCATATGTTATCCCTTAGCCTAGGGATAACTAAGCAGATTATGTCTCAAGGACCACAGGTCCTAGACATGGAGTACCGAGAGCCATATGTATTTGATCTTGACCTTGGAGGGCCAATTTTTCTTCTTCAATGCCTCCATCCTATCAGCAACAACAACATCCATCCCATCGGCTTGGTCCTTCAACAACCGTGGGTCTTTCTCCATGAAGTAATGAGTCTGGATATCATTGTATGTGTCACTCTGATTCTCAAAACATTTGAATATGTGCATTTAATTATTTTTTATTCATGACGTGTGCTTGGACTTTATACCTTTTGACTTGTACATACTAAGGGGGGATGAAAGAATTCCCTAGAAAGTTGGTTCCCTTGGGAGTGAGTTTCCACCGGGTGGGTTCATGAAATTCCATCATCCATTCCCATCATACGTATCACTTTCCATTATCTTCCCTCTCATCCATCCCCTACATTGGTTCGGGCATTTGGTTTTCCAAGCTAGAAAAGGGTTGTACCTTTCCTTATGGGAAAAAGGGGATAAAGGCCCAAAGGGTAAAAGTAGTTGGAAAAAGATAATAGCCAAAAGAACAAAACCTTCAGATGCTTTTCCCAAGGATCCCCGAGAAACAAATAAAAGGCTTCTCAGTAAGAAAAAGGAGGGACCCATAAAATAAATAAACTCAAGACCTAGTTGGAGGATAGGGGGTTTCATCATGATCCAACCTATTAGGTCCATGGGCATGTATCGGTATGACACTACCATTCAATTGGTCACCACACCAGAGTAGTGGCTCTTGGTGGCATAGCCAATGGAAAGGGGGTCTCATCACGAGCCAACCTTCTCATCTCTATGAAATGCTTGTGGGTAATGATGTAACCACTGGTCACAATGCCAAGGTAGTGTTGCCCAGATATTCTCTTGAAAGAAAAATAAATAAGATAAAAATGTAAAAAATGCATTGAATGGACTTGGAAACACTTGCATCCATGACAAGGTGCAACTCACCCTCTTTAGAGGAACCCATAGGTAAGACATACATTTCCCTCATCACTACACCCATTGCCCAAACACCCCCATACCACCTCATCCACTTACCTGACTTAGATTGGTCTTCACCTAGAAACATCCCACATCTAAGGAGAATTATCCCAATATGACGTCCTAAAACCCTCTCCAAACCTGGCTTGTAGAATGGTATAATGCCTTTGAGCACTTGTCTGGGAAAAGGGGGTTTTATATGCATGTTTAGATAAATTGATTATTATATGTGATTGGCATTGCTATGATCCCTATGACTTATGAGCCCATGGAGGACATACTTGTTGTTGCTGCAGGAACATGCCCAACGAATAGGTACATGTGGGGAGATGATTATCTCGGACCTCCATAGGGACAAAATCCCACCAGATGGATGCTCAAAACCCAACAAGGGGCATACATATACCAGAGGCTTGCACCGAAGAGAGAGGAGGACGTTCCAGCAGAGATAACCTAGAAGGCCTAAACCTAGGGGGGTCTTTCCCTCCCACATGATGTTGGCCCTTGAAGGCCCGTGATGTCATCATTCATAGCCTTCACGTCACCTAGTTGAGGTGTCTAGATTGAGGACAATTTGCGTTGGCACGTGTGGCAGATCCTAAGGGGTTTTGAGCCCCAATGTTTCACTTGGAGGGATAGTGTTCCAGAAGAGAGGATGTTGACACCCTAGGAGGGGCACGTTGTCACCCTAGGGGCATGAAGTCACCCTAGGAGGCGCATGAGGTCACCCTAAAAAGACAAAATAAGGGTTTTATTGGATAATTTTGTGTAAAATTGGATTTTCTCATGTAAACTGGCTATGTCGGCCTTTTTGACCTAATTTTGTAATTAAAGGTCATTTCACTGTAAAAATAGGGGATTTTTCCCTTGTATTTTTCCATCATTCATTCACTCACAAGTGAGGTCTGAAATTTGTGCCCCTTTCAAGGGTTATTGGCTGAAATTTTAGGTGCACTTCTTGGAGGAGGCTAAATTTGGTATTTTTGGGCATTTTCTTGGTGGAAGGTATTCAACTAGGCTAATTGCTAGATTTTTCTTGGTGGATGTAAGTGTATTTTGAAATTCTTCTTTACATTGAATGGTTATAGTACATTTACTTTGCATTTTTACAAGATTATGAAATTGCTAGCTTAAAACCCTAGGAGATCAAGCACATGTTATTGTCCTTGTATCAACAAATTTTCACCTACTAGATTGTGCTAGAGCCCTGCCATTGCATCACTCTAGCATCATTTGCTTCATCAAGCAATTTTTTATTTCAAGCTTGAGCTAAAGAATATGGAAAACCTCTAGGTCCTAGGGTTACCTAATTCCTAGTAGTTGTTTTCCTTCTAAGGCTTGTTGATTGATGCCTTGGGTTACCAAGACCTCAATCACAATGTTTATTTTTCCTTAGCTCATACATTATCATTTGTTTCTTTCAAGTTTGTTAGCCCTAAAAGACATTGATCTAGACCTTGCATTTGATTTATTGATGAAATCAACCCTTAAATCTTTCACCTCAAGCAACCTACCAACCTTTTCTAACCCTAGATTAGACTAATTCACTAAAAAAATTGTTGTTGTTACAAAATAAAGCTACAACCATATATTACAGAAGTAAAAGATCCTAAAATCAGTTGCAAAAGTTAATTTTTACATTGCCTAATTAACTTCTGACAAGTGCTAGTATATTGCTATTGTTGGGTTATTATTTTTAGTCATTGTGAAGCTCTTTTAAGGCATTTATTGTGAAGCTATCATCTTATATACATTGTTGTTATAATAATTATGTTTGCTTCATCTTTCATCAACTTATTTCCTTTATTGACAAGTCCAAGGTTTTATGAAGTACTAACATCAAACTATACTTGCAAAATATATTGTTTTCTTGTTGCTTTGTTCTGGCCAAGTACACTCAAGTACATCATTGCTTCATTTTCTAAACTCTTGGGAATTTCTTATCAGTGTGACTTGTGAGAAGGTATATATTTCATTGACACCTCTACCATTTCCTTCTCAAACCCCCAGGTCATCAGGGACGTCTCCCCTGGGATATCATACATAAATAGAAAGAGGTGTCTTATTAAGGTGACAATGATAGGACAACCTCTTGTTACACCAATTTTCCCTCCTTTAGGATTTCCCTTTGGTACAAGTACAAATTGTGCACTAACAAGTATCACTACATGCAGGGAGAAGAGAGGAATCCAATGAGATATGTCCCAAATTAGGGTGTCGATGGGACCACTATACTCATTTTTTTTAACTTCTACAAAGTTATACTCCAGCCTGAATATTGCAATAACAAATGGCCCAAACTGTTAAAAAGAAAAATTATGTAGGAGTTTCACCACCATATTGTAGGAGGCAATGTGGCGCTGCAATAGATATCGTATGTTTCTTTAATGTTCCATTTATTTCCCAGGGGTTAGGGTTTACAAGGTTCCTACAGACAAGGGTTTTCCCTATGCTCTAACTCTCTGATATATGTGCGAGGTTGAAAAATAGTTCTCATCCCAATATCTTAGGGAAAAAACTAATGAGGCTTGAACGTACCCTTAGTTGTGCTACTCAATTACTGAGGTACTAGAGAGTATCTTCTCGAGTTTTGTTCTTGGTGTCATTATAGTAGTCAGGTGGTCAATCAACTCATCTAGAGCTAGTTTCAAGAGACCTATGGAACTCCTGATATACATGTTGGTACATGGGAGTGATGGTCGTGTACATATTGTTTTTGATGAGTACTACTCGAGGGGTAACAACAAGGGTTACATAGGTTTCCAACAAGGTGAAAAGTTTGTTTCTAGGAAACCCCATGAAATCATTTGTACTTCTTATGTGTATTCTTCCCCACCACAATGTTATATGCTAAGTGATAGATATCTATGCTTTAAAGATATCGACAGTACACGTATCTACCCTAGAAAAAAAATCCACAGTTTCCATAGAGAAAAGTTCTTTGATACCACTTGTTAGGTACCATATCTATTATATTAAGCAAAAATGAAAATACTACAAAAATATGTCATTGGAACAATAAAATGTAGAGAAACACAACAAAAAATAATACCTTTATTGATAGGAAGCAATGTTCACTTGCCTCTTTGAGGGGGAAAACTCTAATAGAGTAACACTCTATTACAATCATTCCAAAGAAAAATATTTCTCATGGTTCCTACTCTTATTTATACTAATTCTATCTTCTAAAGAACAATTTAGAGGAAGATTGTTCTAGAAGCGGAAGGTTCTATTAGGTCTTCTTACATTGACTTGTTCACATTTATTAAAATTTCCTTATTAACTAATGTCATCCTTTATTACATGGAAAATGTATTATTCTACCTGCGTGAGGGGTTAGGGAACTTAGGTCCCTAACATCCCATTTATCAAAATTTACATCAACTCTCTATTATCTCCTATTCAAATGCCTCGAGGTTGTTTCAATCCCTAGGAACAGATGGAAGACAATGCAAAAATATAGAAATCTCTTCAGAAAATCCAAATTTCCTTTCAGGGGATATCCACATAGGTCTCTTTGAATTTGTATATTCTAGATCAACATCAAAAATCCATGAGAGAGTAGTACAATGAGGTCAACTTCATTCGGTCTTAGGTAGAACACTTGTAGGAGTAGGTTGCACTAGTTCCCATGGCAATTGAAGTAGGACCGTCCACCAGGGTCTCCTCCCCTCCAACTGAAAGGCCCAGTCTATACCTGAACATCACTAATCATAACACAAATGAAGAAGAGAAGGACCCTCCAGTACATTTCCAGACAAATAACTAATTTTTTTCAAATATATGTGTATACTAGACATCCTTTTTAGAATACTACCAAATTTTGGAATGTAATTATCTTCAGTGGAGATCAAAAATTCAACGAGATAGATAGGACTAGGTTAGAGTTGAAAATTCAATTTGATGTAGCCCCCGTACCTTAGCAGGGCCTACCGACCTCTCGGTCACTGGATCATTCCAATTCTCTGAGCTGAGGTAGCTCTTCGGGTCCCCACTGGAACCTCCAAGAAATAAATCCATCGGTCCTTATGAAACTCTTCCCGCGTGAACTAGCACTGGGCACAAGTTTCCCTCCACGTGACCACTGGCTGTGACCATGCACCTAACCAAAAGGAGCTTCTTGAATTCTCATGTCAGGTCTTTGCATGTGACTCACCGTGCCTCTCTCGACCTCTGAACTCCCGACTTGGAGCCTAGCGCGTGCTAGCTTCTCTTAACATTCATCAATGTGACCTCCGGCTGTGACCCAAGGCCAATATCTCGAGCACTTTGCAACTTCTCATTTTGTGAAGTCAGAATATTGTTCATCTCATTCCTTCTTAAACCCGAACTTGTGAATTTTTCACTCACTAGATCAACGGTCCACAATCCCCGTGATCCAACGGTACTGATATCCTTTGCAAATCGGGACTTCGTGTTTCATGAAGTTCAATAATGGCTTCCTCCCTCCTCTTGATTCCCGAACTTGCAAACTTTTTGGGACCATATCTATGGTCCAGATCCCTCTTTCGATCAATGACTGTGATCCTTTCGAAAACTTAGACTTCACGAGTTCTCACAAATCCTATCTTTGACTTCTTGACTTGTGAGTCAACAAAATGATGATCTCTCGCCACGTGTCCTCTTTCGATGGACGGCTAGGATATTTGTGGCTACTGAATTTTCGAGTATCCTCTTATGAACCTTCAAAGGTTTAAACCTCGTGCACTTACCTCTGGATCCAACAGCTATTGGTCCACGCACTCAGATCCTATCATCTAGATCTGACCTTCTTCCTACGTGTTCCTCATGTCTGGCTGTGAGATTCAATGACCTAGATCTCTTCCTCTGCATCTAATCTAACGGTTATTGTCACTCCTCCTCCTGAGCTTGCAATTTCTCTTGACTTGGAAGAATTTCTAAGTGTCAAAGGCCTCAACCTTTGAACTACCTCCTATGAGCCCTCGTGTATTGGGTCTCGACTTGCACTTCTGAAGACATTGTCTCTCCTGTTCTTTGGAAATGTAATTTAGCCTTGGCACTGGCACACACTTGCGCTTTTCTTGCAACTTTGCACTATTCCTCCTGAGATTCGGGACTTCGAATACGTCCACTCTTGTGTGCTCCTTGCACTATCTCTTCTGATATTTAGGACTTAAAGTAAGTCTGACTACCACACACTCCTTGTGTTATCTCCTCTGAGATTGATCCTTAGAATATTTCGATTTCCCATGTACTCCTTGTGTTTCTTGGATTTTGTCAAACTCAGATCCGAAGGATTTCTTGAAAATAAATTCTTTTGGCCCTCCTAGCATTCCTCCTTCTCAATCCACACCTTGCAGATCTCTACAGAGTTCTCAGTGACTTTGTCTCTTTGTGCTTCCTCTACACAGTTTCCCCTCTAAGCTATTAAGTAACCTTGAGGGTCCTCTCTATATTGTTACCACCCTAGTGTGCCATCCTAGCATGTTATTTCTAGATCCACAGAGTTCAGATGTGCACTCCTTGCGCTGGCTATAGAACCTTCAATGTTATTTTTTTCACTCCTTACACATCCTAAATAAGCCAGAGCGATATAACAACTTAAACGAGGATAAAATAAATCTATCTCCCAGTGCAAATGAAACTTATCATACATCCACAACATTTATTCATGAAATACATAAACACACCATATGCAGGAAAAATGACTTTTCTATTATCTTTGTGTGTCTATACAGATGTTTACAAAAAATGGACTACAATAGAGTCCCCGTTCTCTCAAGCTCTCTCTCAGGACTATTCTATTCCTAACCTCCTTAATGGAAATAAGATACAAAGATCCCCTTTTTACAAAAGAGAGGCTTCTCGAGCTTATCCTCTCCACTGCCTTAGTGTCGTTAATGTATCAAATTGGACACCATACTCCTACGAATTCATTACAATGAATTAATTTCAATGGTTGTCTAGTCCAGATTAGATCTAGATCTCATCAGCATGTCAACCATTAAGGTGACACCAACTCTTTATTTTGCAAAGGCATGGCTTTGGATCTTCCATCATTGCAATATTTAATTGCATTAAATACAATTTGAAATTTAAAATGAGGGTTGATGCCTCTCCTCCTCCTGGAATATTCTTTGATGTGCTGGCTAGTTGGCACATTGCCGAGTTGGAGCGATGCTTCTTCTTCATACTCCACTTCTATGAAAACGTTCATGAGATCCTTCTCATGAGCTTCCCAGCTCTTTTTAAATCCACCTGGATCCCAAACTGTCTTCTGGAGCTGTCCATATGCTCCACTGCTTTGATGTTGTTGATGCTTCTTCTCCTTCTTCCCTGCTACTATGGCAGGCTCTCCTTTGTTCAACTCATTCCTCGTGATAGATTCTACTTCTGACCTCAACATCAGCCTTCTTATCTCCTCAATCACCTCATCCAGTGGCTCTGCTGGCTAGCTCTTATTTTGCATCCTTCTCTACTACACCTCCTTATTGTTAATAGGTAGATCAACCTGATCTCCCCTACTATTTTATTTTTCTGCGGCATTAGCTCGCCACCCTGCTGCAAAATTCAATTCTGCAGTCTCATCACTGAGATTTTTCTCATTTTCTCCTTATGACATATTGATTTCTATCAGCTCCTTGGTTGGTACATCCTCAACTCCCTCCAGCTGCTCCTCTAGATGGTATGCTCCTCCATATGCTTCCAACTCAGCCTGTTGGATGTGCAATATTTGCACCATTACCCTTCTCCCTAGGGATTCCAATTCTTCACACAGATCAAAAAAGTCCATGTTGTTTTCTTCCTCTTCTTTTGTAGGCTCCAGTACTGCAGTCACCTCCCGTCCAGCTTCATGGATGAAAATTTTGAGAAATTCTTCTTAATGCTCTTCTCCTTCTGTCGAGGTAGACATCAGTGTCTACTCCATTTATTCTTCTTTGACAGTTTCTGTTGGTTGTCTTTCTTCTTCTGTTTCACTTTCATCACGTGCTCTGGCCTCTACTTGGTTGTTTGGTAGGAATGTATTGATCCCGCCAATGATCAGAATGATCCTCTAATATTCTTCTTTGATGGTGGAAGTTTCTAACTTCTCATCATCTTCATTAACATGTTCTGCAACCCCACATGAATCTTCACCTATCAGCACCCCTTGTTGATCTAAACTCACTTCTGAGCTCCTGATACTTTCACACAGTATCGTCTCTTTCCCCTTTCCCACCTAGCAATTTGGGACTTCTCTTCTGCCCACATGATAGTCTATGAGATCCTCCAATGATCTCATTTCATTTCCCACATGGAAATCCAAACTTTCATCACTACTGCTCTGGCAGTATATGAGACCTTTGACTGATCTCTTTCTATTGCCCACCTGGGAACTTGAAAGTCCATTTATGCCCACCTGGTAGTTTACGAAATCCTATGCTAATATCATATCATTTCCCACCTAGAAATATTAATTTCCACTATTGTCCTCCTGATAGTTTATGATATCCTCCAATGATCTCATTTCATTTCCCACCTGGAAATATGAAAATCCATCTCTACTCTCTTGGAAGTTTATGAGATCTTTATCTGATCTCACCTCCTCCTCATTACTGAGGTGTTTTCCAACCTCTGGATCACATATGTGAACCACTTCCTCAGTTTCATTGAGGTTCTTAGGATGCCTCAGCCAACTCCTTAACAGTTGTTGTTTTCATTTGGCCGACAATCTCTTGACTAGCCACTTCACCTTCTTCTTCATGGGACACTCATACACCCAATGCAATTTTGCATGTTGATGCATTTTAAATGTTATTTGTTCCATCCTTGTTCTTATCTCAATGAGCTCTAGATCCATCTCTAGATTGTGTTTTTTCTCCCAGCCTTCTCTTCAACCATGCTCATGGCCTTTAGTAGCCAATTCCACCTTCTACCTACCCTCGACAAGCCTATGGATCACTCTACATCCGAGAGCATATCCATCTTCTCTCACAACTCACCTGATTGTTTAAATTTTTGTTGTTGCTCACATGAAACAACCTTCTCACAGAGAATTATTACCCTGCTTCCTTTCACCTGCTGTCAACAGGAAAAATTTAACTTATGATACCACCTAATGTTATCATGTTATCTCCTTTTACGGACTCCCTCTTCTCTACTGTCTGCAAACATAATTTGGCCCTCTCTTCTTTCTCTTTCACCTGAATTCTATAGACAAAAAATCATCTCTTATACCACCTGGTATCAGAGTATCTCATGCCACTGTCTTTCCCTTTGCCTACATCTACAGAAAAAATTAGGCTCTGATACCACTTGATGTAGCCCCCTTATCTCATCAGGGTTTTCCAACCTCCTGGTCACTGGATCATTCCAATTCTCTGAGCTTAAGTACCTCTTTGGGTCCCCACTGGAACCTCCAAGAAATAAATCCATAGGTCCTTGTGAAACTTCGCCTGCGAGAACTAGCACTGGGCACGAGTTTCCCTCCACATGACCACTGGTTGTGACCACGCGCCTAACCAAAAGGTGCTTCTCGACTTCACGTGTCGGGTCTTTGCATGTGATTCACCCAAACTCTCCCGACCTTCGAACTCTCGACTTGGAGCCTAGTGTGTGCTATCTCCTCCTCTTAACCTTAATCAATGTGACCTCCAGCTATGACCTAGAGAAAATCTCTCGAGCACTTCGCAACTTCGCATTTCGTGAAGTCGAAATATTGCTCATCTCATTCCTTTCAAAACCCAAACTTGCGACTTTTTCACTCACAAGATCAATGATCCACAATCCCCCTGATCCAATGGTCTTGATCTCCTTCGTGAATCGGGACTTCACGTTTCACGAAGTTCAACAATGGCTTCCTCCCTCCTCCCGATTCCTGAACTTGCAAACTTTTTGGGACCAAATCTACGGTTCAGATCCCTCTTTCGATCAACGACTGTGATCCTTTCACAAACTCGAACTTCACGAGTTCTCACAACTCCTATATCTGAATTCTCAACTTGTGAGTCAGTGAAATGATGATCTCTCTCCATGTGTTCTCTTTCGATGGATGGTCAATATTGTTGCAGCTCCTGACTTTTTGAGTATCCTCCTATGCACCTTCAAAGGGTTAAACCTTGTGCACTTACCTCTGGATCCAATGGTTGTTGGTCCACGTGCTTAGATCCTACGATTCAGATTTGAACTTCTTCCTGCGCGTTCCTCTTGTCTGGCCATGATATTCAACGACCCAAATCTCTTCCTCTGTATTTGATCTAATGGTTGTTGTCTCTCCTCCTCCTGAGCTGGCAATTTCTCCCAACATGGAATAATTTCTAAGTGTCAAAGGCCTCGACCTTTGAACTACCTCCTGTGAGCCTTGATGTATTGGATCTCGACTTACGCTTCTGAATACGTTGTCTCTCCTATGCTTTGGAAATGGAATTTATCCTTGGCCCTGGCGCACACTTGTGCTCTGCGTGCAACTTTGCACTATTTCTCCTGAGCTTCAGGACTTGGAATAATTCCACTCTTGTGTGATCCTTGTACTATCTCTTATGAGCTTTAAGACTTAAAGTAAGTCCGACTCCCATGCACTCCTTGTTTTATCTCTTCTAAGATTTATCTTTAAAGGATTTTGATTTCCCACGCACTCCTTTCATTTCTGGGATTTAGTCAAACTCAGATCCGAAGGATTTCTTGAAAAGAAATTCTTCTCACCCTCATGGTTTTCCTCCTGCTCAATACACACCTTAGAGAGCTCTACATATTTCTTGGTGACTCTTTCTTTCTGTGCTTCTTCTGTATAGTTTCCCCTCTAATGTATTCAATAAACTTTAGGTTCCTATTTATATTTTTACCACCCTGGCGTGCCCTCCTGGCATGTTCTTTCTGGCTCCACAGATTTCAAATGCGCACTCCTTGCGCTGGCTACAAAACCTTCAATGTTCTGTTGTGCACTCCTTGCATAGCCTAAAAAACCCAGAGCAATATAACAAATTCAATGAGGATAAAAAAAATCTGTCTCCCACTGCAAATAAAAATTGTCATACATTCATGAAATACATAAAGACAAATACATAAACACGCCATATGCAGGAAAAACTTCTTTTCTATTATCTTTGTGTGCCTATAAATATGTTTACAAAAAATGGACTGCAACGGAGTCCCAATTTTCTCAAGCTTAAGAGAGATTCCAGGGAGCAAGTATAGTGAGAAGACACCTTGGTATTTGTTTAGGATCTACATTGCAAGGAATTTGAGTACAAGTAGCAGAATGGGTAATGATAATTCGGCAAGGAGGGGTAGGGAGAAGTCTAGTCAAACTATTGTTTTTGGTGGTATGGGGATACTTTTATCTAGAGGATATACTACATTTGGAATTTTCCCATGTTTTTGTCTGATTGAGAGGAAGAAGGGGTGTTTTAACTAGCTCCTAATAAGCTCAGGTATCCTCTCAAGTTGGCATCCATGTATTACATCATAATTCCTTTGGTATTTATGCTAGTTTCTCTAGTCTATTTAGTTGGGCTAGTGTGGAGTGGTTTGTCTTGTTACATGTCTCGATAATCTGGTTGAAACTTTGGTCAACTTTGGAGGATAGGGTGGGGAATTATTGTACTTCTCTTGGTTCCATCTCATATGGTTTGTTCCCACCCTATTATTTTTTTGTTTAGTCTATTTTAAGTCTTTTCTTAGTAGTTTTCTCCATGTTCAAGGTGACGCATGGCCCAAGCAAGGATGGGAATAGGTGTAAAAGGAATTCCATGGCTGGGATAGGAAGGGCCTCAACCTATAGGACCCAAAAAAAAATCATCCATGTGATTTGAATTATATTGAGAAAACAATGAGATTCAAATAAAACTATAGCAAAGAAAACATAAATATAGTGAAACCTAACTTCTATTAATGAATAAAATAACACAATATTGTAGAAAAAAAATTGACTAGAATGTTGGTACCTTATCTGCAAAGAGAAAGAGATGTAGGCTACACTAATTTGTATAAATATAATACATTGGGCTGTAATAATGGTATTTTAACATAAATAAAGAACCCTAAAGGTCTATAACCCTAACCCTAGGAGTTGAAGAACAAAAAAGTGTGCACGCCCAAGGTGGTTAGTTGATGTATCAAATTCCTGGGGGTGCAACGTTTTCATACAATCTCTGTTTGGGGAATTTAGTATCTAATTGGAAAGACATAATTAAGAAGTATAATTATTGGCATGGCCTGGGTATGACATGCCAAACCCAATCCCCCTGAATGGCTAAAAAACATCATCTAGGGCCTCAAAATGGCCCTGGAAGTTTAGGACCCTAAAATCATAACAAAAACAATGACCAAGATGGAGAACCGTGATGAGTCAGTGGAAGAGATGGGTGGACACTGATATTCACTCAAATTATTCCTCCCCCCTTAGGAAGCAATCGTCCCCATTGTGGAAATATCCCTTAGGAGAAAACGTTTGTTGAATCTTAACCTTGGTGAGCCACTTTCCTTGTTGAAGTAGTTGTCCTTATTTGACAACCTAATATATTTGTATGTTCTATTGGAAAATTCCATTCATCATTGTGTCCATGATATGATACACTAGAAACTATGCAATTCATTCGATATTGATTTTTGTAGGGTCCAAATTCTCAGCCACCTATGAGGTGTCTAGCAGAGGTGGGAAATATGGTCAAAGTAGCTCCACATTAAATATTGGGTGTAAGCCAAGGAAAGGAGGAATACTCAATTCGAAAGAAATTTCACCCACATCATTGGTGATGGTGTAAGTCCTATATCCTAGTGGTCTAATCTTCATGTGGGGGCCTATGAGGCTCTCTTACTGCAAATGAAACCACACCTTGTAACCAACTCGAAACTTGTGAGGAACTCAATGCTAGTCATGTCACTAATTATACTTGGAATTGACCTTCTTTAAGATATCATGGACCTATTGTTGGAGGTGCTTGATCCATTCAATGCATTTGGCTACTCGGTATGCCTCAGTCTAAGAATGGGAGGAATCTATCGGGGAAGCTAGAATGAGAAATGCTACATTAGTGGGGGGCAATGGATGGAACCCAAAGCACACGTGAAAGGGGATATGGCCAATAGAGTTGTGGAGGGATTTGTTATAGATATGTTGACCATGTGGAAGGAACTCATCCCATGTACATGGATGCTTGGAATTGTACATGAGTAGAATATAAAAAATCATCATGTTGACCACCTCTATTTGCCCATCTATTTGAGGATGAAAGGAAATCGATTTTGTCAACTTAGCATCCATCAGATACCATAAGAGGGACCAAAAGGTGTTGATGAACTTGCTACTACTATTTTAAATGATGGTCTGTGGTATCCCAAAATGAATCCAAACATGCACAAAGAAGAGTTTAACAATGGCCTTGGTTGTGATACTCTTTTTATAGGGTTTCAAAATGGCCATCTTAGAGAAACGATCAACGACCACAATCATAACCATGTTTGGTGGAGGTAAACCCTAACATGTAATCCATGGAGATAGAATCCAAGGGATTCTTTGGTACAGAGAGAGGAGTGTACAACCTATGCTTCTTGATGGATGGATTAGTGATGTCACAGGAAGTGCACAACTTTATGTACTAGCCGACATCATGTCAAATCTTGGGCCAATAGAGATTCTTTTGAAGTACTACTATTGTCTTCTCCACATTGAAGTTCCCTACCACCCAACTACAATGTGCCTCAAAAATTATCTTTTCATGCTCGCTTGAAGTCCAAACATAAATATAGTTGAGATAGAATAAAAGTGCATCCTAGATGTGGAAGTTCAAAACTTTTTTCCTGGCACTCAAGGTCTAATAAGTAGTAGTGAAGTCAAATTCATTGTTGTATAATTGTGTCCACCCAAATGTCTCATGCCCATAGGAGTTAAGAACTATGGTGACAGCCACAACCAGGGGATGATTGAGGTAGTTAACAACATGGTTGGCGTTTCCCTTATTGTACTTAATATTAAGGTGGAATTGTTGCAGTTATGTGGACCATGTTTTATGGTAGTCATTCTTTATCTTTACTTGTGTCTTCATGAATTGTATATTATTTTGATCAATGTGGATGGTCAACTTTCCAAAAATGTAATTCTTCCATTACCATCATGCCTACACAATGGAGTACATATCTTTTTCATAAGTGGGATACCTGCGAACAACATATGACATTGTTTCACTATGATAGGCAACCGACTATCCCTGCTGAGTGAGGATGACACCAATAGCATAGTCAAAGGCATATATCTTGATATTGAATGGTTGTTGTAGATATAGAAATGTGAGTGTTGGCACTTCATAAATTTCATGCCAATTCATAAAAAAATTCATGGCATTATTGTTTCATATGTTCCTGCAAGCGAAGAAATTAAAAATTTGCCTCATGGAGCTAGTGTTGGCACACCAAAACTCAAGATTTTCAGCTTATGATGCATCCATATGGGTTTTTAAAGTAGAATAATGAGAGATTCAATGATTAAAACTCATATTTTAATTTTGGTAGCATATGCGGTTTTTGGTAGCTAAAAATCAAAATTTCATAGAAATTAGCTAGCGAAATTCAAAGCATGCAGTAGATAAACGACTTATTGACACCCATTATAAGCTACCAAATGTGTAGAGTATTATAAAATACTAAAAGCTATTATCACACTCTTAACAATCGATTTTATTCTTGACATGATTTGTTATAATTTTCCTGCATGCTGCCTAAATCACCTTCAGCCATCATTACCCCGATTTCATTAGATTTAACGTTTTTCGTCCATACCTGGTCAAGAAATCATGGTTATTTTTATGAAACTAGATCATGCAAATAATTTTTAATTGATTTGATTTAATATCCATCATCACCCATGTAACATCGAAGTCGGGGGCTTGCTTCCTCAATTGATTTAAAATCTTTCCTTAGTAGCCCAAAGCGCCTTCATCTCTCATTCTCTAGTCTTGAGCTCTTTTCCTTATTCAAGTCTGCATGCTTATCAAAGTTAATCTTATGTCTACATATTTCTTGTATCCTTACATTTTCAGTCCAGATATAGGCAGTCTAAGAATTAGCTACAAGATTCATTTTTTATTAAATATGAAGATTGCTAAACGAGGTGATGTCCTTAGAAAGGAATTGTAGGATGTTTCATATCTTGAGGCTCACCCTAAATTTTGTGAGTTGTTTAAGAATGTTGGATGCTACAGGTTTTGTAAAAAACTCTATGGGTACAATCAGGATTTCACATAATCATTTTCTAATGGTTTTGATGGGATTAAAGTTCATCTTGGGCATGTTCTAATGCATATAGATGAGGCTAGTATAGCAACAACTACAAAGATTCCTGGTGAGCATGAAAAATGGTTCAAGAGCACATCAACTACAAAAATTGATTTTATATCATTCCTTAAAAATAAGCATCAAAACATGAAATGGTAGCAAGTAATTCCCAGAAGTTATTAAGAGGAAAAATGGCAAGAATTGTTGAAGATTATTCAGGTTTATATCACATGTGAAGGAAGATATGGAAGAACTATGTTTTATCATTTCAGACTACTCCTTCACTTCACTGGTAAGAAACCACTAAACATTCCTTATTATTTACTTAGAATTCTTACCAAAATGGCTTCCAAACTCCAGGCTAAGCCCTAGGGAGCTAGTAATAGCTTGTTCCATCATGGCCTTATTAAATTAATAGTGTTAGAGGAGCTAAGTAGAAGAAATATGACCTGGATTTATCTATTGTTTTGGGGTAAATTTGAGCAAGAATCTCAACCAGAAGGAGAGGGAACTTCCTCATAGTAGGTAAAGACTCCAAAGACAAGTAAGAGGAAGAGGAGAGCATTATCACCTATGAAACCTGTAACAGAAGCTTCATCACCAAAGCCAAAAAAAACTAAAAGGAAGTTCGATTTTGGAAAATAGACATAAGGTCAAAGAAAAACTACCGCCTCAAACGTTCTCAACTTCTCCTATTAAGATTCAGACTCAGAGCAACCTGTTGTAGAAGTGTAGGTTCTATAACATGGGATACTTGAAATATCACCAAAGAAGAAGGTTAGTAAATAATCTAAGGTACATAAATTGAAAAAGAAGCTTGCATAGTTGCAAGTATTAGAAAGGTATCTTAAATCAGAGAACAAATATCTAAGNGTGTAGGTTCTATAACATGGGATACTTGAAATATCACCAAAGAAGAAGGTTAGTAAATAATCTAAGGTACATAAATTGAAAAAGAAGCTTGCATAGTTGCAAGTATTAGAAAGGTATCTTAAATCAGAGAACAAATATCTAAGACAGACATCTCTCAAAGTTGGTAGCTAAAACATAGTTCATATTTCATGCTTAGCTTCCATAATGTTATTCCCAGAAAATCGATAACTAAGAACACTCTGTTTTGACCCTGTTAGCTACCAAAAATCATGTTATTGACAAAAAGAATGAAAATATCCTTAAATCACTTTAGATTGGTTCCAGAGCATTCCAGAAGGATTCCAAAGAAATCATATGGATATGACACATCATCAAGCTGCTACAACCATCTTCAAGTCCGATTAGATAGTTTTTATTAAAGAAAGTTAAATATTATCCTATTTTTTAGGATTTTGTTGCGACCTTCCCAGGATTTATGATACAAGTCATCATACAATTATTTATACATTGGTAAAATTTTATCTTTTCTAATTAGTTAGTAAATAGACTCATCTAAAGAGGTTCAACCTCCTTGGAGTTATATAATATATCATTTCTCATGTAAAAAGGGTTCGGGGACTTGAAGAAAAAGACTATTTGTGCTTGTATTTTCTAAATTATTTTTTATGACGATCAATACATAAGTATAGACTTTTCGTTGACAGAGATTCATGTGTCAGTAGATTCATATATTTGTTTTCTCATAAGTGAATGTTTTTCCTTCTTGGTTTTGTCATATTAATTTTGTTCCTCGATGTTTAATTGAATGGAATGATTCAGAATTCATATATATGTGTATATGCTCTGAGTTATAGAAATTAATAACTTTCATCTCTTTCTTATGAATTGCATTGGAATTCATCAATGGCTAGATGTTCTGATGTAATCAATGTTCAATCCTCATTATTCCACCATACTTCAATGAGATTAGTTATCTGAAGATACTTCTTATCTTTCCTCTGCCACTGATTTTGTCAACCACCAGTGATTGATCCACTAGATTTCTATTTCATTTTATGACTCCATGCCCAATGGAAACTTTCTCCTAACCCTACCACAATCATTTTAAAACCTTTTCACCTACATAAGATATATGTTGGATTAATAAGAGGGGGGGTGAATCAGTAATACCTTAATTATAATCCTTTTTCTTCAAATGTTATATCAATGTAGAATTACTATCCAATAATGAGCAGTAAGAAATAAGCAATCACACACATACACAGTACACCAGTGTTTTACGTGGAAACCCAAATCGGGAGAAAACCACAGAATACTTTTTCTTATATGTCTTGAAGAATTACTTTCATTGGAAGCACCAACTTCCTTTGTTTTCCAGCTGCAACTGGAAGGAGGCTCCAACCCCCTAGTTTCTCAGGGTACAACCTGAGGGAAGATCCAACTCCCCAATTCTCTGGCTACAACCAGAAGGAGGCCACAACCCCCAATGTTCTCCGGCTACAACCGAAAGATGGCTATAACCACCTGTCCTTGCCCCATATTACCACCCTGAAGTAGAAGTAGAATGATGGAACCATTGTCACACTATCACTATGAGATATACTGCTATAAACTTGTACCAATAAATTTGAACCATGCATCAACCTGTACCTCAACCTATAATCAACCTGTACCATAAACAAGTGCATCAACCATGAACCAACCTGTAATCAACCTATACCATAAACAAGTGCATCCGACCATGTACCAATTATTTACCAATCATGTGTCAACTACTCATCAACTATGACTCACCAATATGTACCAACATCATCAACTATACACCTCATGTATGTGCGCCAACTCATCAACTACTTGTCTGAACAATGTACTCAACATGTACCACAACCAAAATCCCTCGTCAATTTCATCATCAAAATCTGATTTGTAGCTCTGTAATAGACCTGGTGTATATGATCACATTCCTGCAAACCTTCCTTAACTTTTAAAACAAGAGACTAGCATTTTCATCAAACCTTTCTTTAGTCTCACATGTCTAGTTTTGGATTAGTCAACAACCCCAACTTGAAGTAATCATAACTTTGAACCTGTAATGTATAAACATATGAAACTGATACACAATGTTATTCAGTGTGTTTAATGCAATTCTCCAAGTTTCACTACTTGGAACCTCTCAGAAAAGGAGTTATAGCAAAAATGGCATACCTTGCTGAATTTTGGCTTATTCTTGAGAGCGACCTTGTAGAGCATGCCCCACACAAAATGTTTGATGAAATGATTTGAAACTATTACAAATCATAATAAATATTGTACCCTAACCAAAACATTTTGTCTCACTAAATTTGGATCTGTTATGAATAAGTTATGATGTTTTTACCTGAAACATCTGATTTTGACTAGTTTCAGGACTGGCCACAAACCCTATTTTCCATGGAGTGTAACTCCAAAAATACAAAGAACCACAAGATGAATTTTTTTTTACAAATACCTGGATATTTTTTCTCACTTTCATAGCAATTTCATGGTCTGAATCATTATAGAAAAAAAGTTATAGCGAAAATGGTGAGATGACCTGTAAATAACATACCTTAGAAAGCGTCATCAAAAGAATTTATCCTTCCTTGCATTTCGGCTTTCTTTTCTTCACCTTCACTCAGAATTTCGGTTTAGATATCCTTGGTTACCTAAGACACATATAGATATTCAATATTATCAAGTGTGATTCAAATGAGAGAGCCTTGCCTCTTATTTATACTCTCCAAGTAGCTTCCTTCAAAACATCTTCTAGGTCACTTGGCCCACTTTCCTTATTTT
>SNQJ01S0055810.1:86031-98065 GCA_010110895.2 Picea sitchensis
GAGATAGCATAGAGAAAGGCCTCAACATCTTCATCATTTCTTGAGAGTGCATCTTCCACAACATTTTTCTTCCCCTTTTTATAGACGATTTCAAAATCATAACCCAATATCTTGGTTACCCATTTTTGTTGTTCTTTTGAAGATAGTCTTTGTTCCAAGACGTATTTAAGACTATCATGATCTGTTTTGACCTTGAAGTGCCTACCTATTAAGTAAGGACGCCATTTCTTCAATCCATGTAGTATTTCCATCGTTTCTTTCTCATAAATGGGTTTGTGTAAGTCCTTTCCCTTGAGTGGTCGACTTTCAAAAGCCAAGGCCCTTCCTTCTTACATTAGGACAACACCAATTCCATTTCCCGAGGCATCACATTCCACAATAAAGGTTTTTGTGAAGTCTGAAGTGGTCAAGATAGGAGCTTTACACATCACCTCTTTAAGTTGTTCAAAAGATTTAGTTGCCTCCAGAGTACATGAAAATGCATCCTTCTTAGTTAGTGTCGTTAAAGGTGCTTCTATTCTTCCATAGTTCTGAACAAACTTGCGGTAGTAACCTGTCAAACCCAAAAATCCTCTAAGATTCTTTAATGTTTTGGGAATCGGCCAATCCATCATGGCCTTAATCTTGTTAGGGTCTACCTTGACACCTTCATGAGATACAATATGACCCAAATACTCTACCTCCTTTACTCCAAAGAAACATTTGGATCATTTGGCATATAGTTGTTGCTCCTTTAGTAGTTGTAGCACCTTGTCAACATGTCACACATAATCCTTCCAAGACTTACTATAGATTAATATATTATCAAAAAATACTGTAACACACCCACTACGGGAACTAAGATTTTTCGCCTTTTTGTTTCTCCTTCATTATCGAGGGGCAGCGTTTCTGAATTCTTGTGAGGTTCTAGTGTAGGCTAGGTCTTCCAATCGGGACCTTCACCAAACCAATTCACTGGTTCTTTCGTTGAAAATATGTCGTGTACAATTCACGCACCAAGTGTGGGATTCACTTCCATGTCTCCATCGGTTGTGACCCCGGGCTAAGCCAAGAGGCACCTTTCACATTTTGGGACTTTGGAGACCAGGAGTCTGAGATGCAAGGGAGTCGAATTCTTCGATTCCTCAAACCCCGAAACCCGAAATCCTATTCACACCAAGTCTCTTTGGTATTTCATTCACCGGAACTTCACGTACCGGGATTTCGTGATGTATGAAGATGGGGGTTCATACCCTTCGTATTTCCGGGTGCCGCAACACCGAAACCCATATATCTACTAAGTTCCTTTTGGGGTTTTGAAATTCATGATTTTGTGATATGCGAGGACGAGGGGCCTCGTATCTAGGATACCCGGGAGCCGAAACTCTGAACCATATATCCACTAATCACTAAACTCACTTCTGGGTTTCGCGAGTCGGGATTTGGAAATGTGTGATGACAAGAGGTCTCGCATCTGGGTTTCCTGGGAGCCGAAATTCTGAAGTTCATATATCCTCTAAACTGACTTTGGGGTTTCGCAAGTCAAGATTTCGCGATGTGGGATCACAAGAGGTCTCGCATCTAGGTTTCTCGGGATTCAAAACTCCGAAGTTCATATATATATGCTAAGCTCATTTTGGGGTTTTGCAAGTCAGGATTTCACGACATGCAAAGACAAGGAAACTTTCCCTTGGGTATCCCGGGTGCTGAAACGCCGAAACACCAAACTCTAACCATGCTATACCATTTTGGGGTTTCACAAGTCGAAATTTCGCGACATGCGAAGACAAGGAAACTTGACCTTGGGTATCCCGGGTGCCGAAATGCCGAAACACCAAACTCTAACCAGGCTATACCATTTTGGGGTTTCGCAAGTCGAGATTTCACGACATGCGAAGATAAGGAAACTTACCCTTGAGTATCTCGGGTGCCGAAACGCCAAAACACCAAACTCTAACCAGGCTATACCATTTCGGGGTTTCGCAGGTCGGGATTTCGTGACAGGCGAAGACAAGAGAACTTGCCCTTAGGTATCCAGGGTGCCAAAATGCCAAAACACCAAACTCTAACCAGGCTATACCATTTCGGGGTTCCACAAGTCAGGATTTTGCGACATGCGAAGACAAGGAAACTTTCCCTTGGGTATCCTGGGTGCCGAAATGCCAAAACACCAAACTCTAACCAGGGTATACCATTTTAGGGTTTCGCAAGTCAGGATTTCACGACATGTGAAGACAAGGAAACTTTCCCTTGGGTATCTCGGGTGCCGAAACGCCGAAACACCAAACTCTAACTAAGCTATACCATTTCGGGGTTTTGCAAGTCGGGATTTCGCAACATGCGAAGACAAGGAAACTTTCCCTTGGGTATCTCGGGTGTCGAAACGCCAAAACACCAAACTTAGGCCATAAAATCCTTCAATGGATTCTTGGGTAATTATCACCAGGCTTGGTGACCTGACTAAAAGGCCTTCTTAAATTATCAAGATATGAACTCTGTGACAGGGGTGAGGTAAGCTTAAGTATTTATTTAAAAACGGTAGTCCTTTCAAGGAACTCACTATGGCTCTAGAATATGATGGAGTTTCCCGGAAGGAGGTGCCTTTGGGGAGACAACCCAGGGCATGGCATAGGTCAAGCACATGGGACAACTCTCGAGGAAACGAGCTCAAAATATGAACATATTCGTTCTATACGTAAATTGATTATAGTTATATAAGTATAAGCACGCATTCATTGTTGTTGATCGAAACACTAGACAAACACTTCTATACATAAATCAATTGTTTATAAGTGTACAAACATGAGCATGCATCCATTTTATTCAATTCAAGATATGGGATGTAAACACTTATCAGAAAGAACACCAAGTATGGCACGACCGCTGAGAGGGGTGCTTGTTTGCACCCAACCGTAGGCTCAGTGACTCCCAGCGGATTTACCACTAGCCACCCCCGAGCTAGACCATGAGGCTTTGAGACTCAGTCTCCTACTTCCCGCTCGTTAGAACTCAAGGATGAAGGTTACTCTCCTTCTCCTCTGCTCAAGACTCGTTGTATTTTTCAGAGTTCCTCTGGTTCTCCTTCGGTGATTCCTTTTGCATGCACTCTCCCTACACTTCCTTTCTTTCTTTGTCCTACAAGGTTGCGTGTGGTGCGAATTCCCCCATAGTGGTCAGGTCTGAGGGATTCTACGGATGGGCGGTTCACCCCCATCCCCTCATTAAATCATGAGGAGCCTCCCCACCTACCATCTTGGTGAGTAATTCATTCCAGGGCCAGAGAGCAGCTTTGGTCTTTGAGCCAGTAAAGACCAATACGGTATTGGTTCGGTGGAAGTTAACACCACCATTCTAGGTGCCTTCCACCACCTTTCATCAGCCATCGTGGTCTCTTTTTCAACACATCCCCCCCCTCCCAGTAGTCATTCAACATATATTCACACATCATTTACATTCATCGACCCTTTATACAAGGTCTGTCAAATCACACATTCACATCTTGGAGTTTGTCATAGTTCTTGGCCAATATAGTTATTTTTACAGACTGGGGGAAACAGGGTGTTACAATTCCCTCCCCCTTTTAAAGGAACATCATCCTTGATTTTCTATCTATCAATAGAACGTGTAAGTACAGAAGTAAACAAAATCGGATATGCATGCTTCATGGCATCTTCCATTTACTAGGTAGCCTTATCCGGGCCAAAATGTTTCCATTGCACCTTGACCTATGCAATGGTTCGGTTCCTGAGCGGGGATTCCTTTCTGTCTAGTATGCATTGAGGTTCTGGTAGGAATTCTCCCTCTGGTTCCACCTGGATCACAGACCAGTCAATTATATGATTAGAATCATGTAAATATTTCTTCAATAATGAAACATGGAAAACATTATGTGCTTTTACTGTGGGAGGAAGTGCTAGCCTATAGGCTACAGGTCCCACTCTATCTAGAACTTCAAAGGGTCCACAATATCGAGGTGCCAACTTGGCACATGCTCCCATATTCAGGGAACTCTTCCTAGGGATAACTCTGAGGTATATGTGGTCTCCCGCCTTTAACTCTCTTGGAGTTTTCTTTTGGTCGGCGTAACTTTTTTGTCGGTTCTGAGCGACCTTTAGATTTTGTTTTATCTAAATCACTTGTTGTTCTATTTCTTTCAACATGTCGGGTCCAATAGTAACTCTTTTTACGGGATTACTCCAAATGAATGGAGTATTGCATGGCCTACAGTAGAGGACTTCAAAAGGGCTCATCTTCAAGGATTCTTGGTAGTCGTTGTTGTAGGCGAATTCCACCAGTGACAGGAAATCTTCCCACTTTTTGGGTTGATTCATTACATGCATCCTGAGAATTTATTCTAATATTTGGTTCACCCTTTTCATTTTTCCATCGGTTTGAGGGTGATAGTCTATGCTAAATAGTAACTTGATCTCCAAACTAGCCATCAGTGATTTCCAAAAGTTGGAAGAAAATTTCATGTCTCTGTCAGACACGATCTCTTTCAGCATACCATGTAGTCTGAATATCTCCTTCATGAATACGTTGGCAATGTCTATTTCCTTACAAGTTGACTTGATGGGGATAAAATGAGCAGACTTGCTCAATTTATCCACCACTACCATGATGGTGTCATTCTGTTTGGTCGAGGTTGGTAATCCAGTGATGAAATCCATGGAGATGGTTTCCCATTTCCATTCCAGTATTGGTAGAGGTTGTAATAATATTGTTGGGTGTCAGTGTTTTGTTTTAACCTGTTGGCATTCTATGCATTTGGATAAGTACTCAACTATGTCTTTCTTCAATCCAGGCCAATAGAATTGTTTTCTGGTGGCCGTGATCAACTTCTGGTATCCTGGATGACCAGCGTAGGGTCTTTTGTGTAGTTCATTCATTATGAACCTCTTCAAGTCATCACAATATGGGATATACAATCTATTTCTGTAAGTGAGCAGACCTCCTTCCATCATCTGGTAGCCTCCATATTTTATCCTTGTGGGTTCTTGCTGCAGGTATGAGGTCACGGTCTGGAAGAATGTGTTTGCCTCTTCTGCATTTGTGACTCTTTCCTTGGCATCTATCTTGTAGGTGATTACCGCTATCAGGTGAATTGTTTTCATGCTTCTGCTAAGGGCATCGGCCACCCTATTTTCCTTTCCCTTAATATGTTTGATTTCAAAATCAAACTCATTGAGGAGGGCCATCCACCTAGCTTGTCTGGCATTGAGATTTGGTTGGTCAAACAGATATCGCAATCCACAGTGGTCTGTCATAAGTACAAATTTTCTTCCCATGAGGTAATGCCTCCACATTTTTAAGGCGTCCACTATGGCAGCCAGCTCTAGATCATGGGTCACATAGTTGACTTCATGCTCATTCAATTTTCGAGATTCATAGTAGATCACACTTCCTCCTTGCATAAGGACTCCTCTGAGCCCTTCCTTACAGGCATCTATGCATACAAGGAAATCAACTTCAGGGTTGAAAATCTTCAACACGGGTGCGTGGGTCAGTAGATGTTTCAGGGTTTAAAATATTTCTTCACATTTTTGTGTCCAAGTGAATTTTGTCCCCTTCTTCTGGAGGGTAGTGATTGGACACCTAATCTTGGAGAATCCTTTTATAAATCTCCTATAGTATCCTGCCAATCCCATAAAGGAACTGATATCTGAAACGTCCTTCGAGGTAGGCCATTCCATGATAGACCTGATCTTATCAAGGTCTACCGCTACCCCTTCTTCTGATAGGACATGGCCCAAGTAATGTATTTTCTTCTGTAAAAAGTCACACTTGCTAAATTTGGCAAAGAGTTGATGTTCTTTTAGCACTTGAAGAACAATCCTAAGGTGTTCTTCATGTTCCTCTCTATTCTTCGAGAAAATTAATATGTCGTCAATAAAAAACAACACAAATTTGTCTAGGAATTTGTTGAGCACATTGTTCATCAAGCACATAAAAGTGGCAGGGGCATTGGTCAATATGAATGGTACTACCACAAACTCATAGTGACCATATCTCATCCTGAAGGCAGTTTTGTGGATGTCTTCGCCCTTGATTTGGACTTGGTGGTATCCAGATCGCAAGTCAATCTTCAAGAAGATAGAGGCACCTCCCAATTGATCGAACAAGTCATCGATCTTAGGTAAGGGGTACTTGTTCTTTATGGTTACCTTATTGAGTTGTCTATAATCTATACACATTCAGAGGGTACCATCTTTCTTTTTCACAAACAGGACTGGTGCCCCCATGGAGACACGCTGGGTTGGATATAGCCTTTGTCCATCATTTCTTTTAGTTGTAATTTAAGTTCAACTAGCTCAGGTGTTCTCATCCTGTAGGGTGTCCTAGACACTGGCACAGCTCCTGGTGCAAGTTCCATTGAGAAGTCGATGTCCCTTCTCAGAGGTAAACCCAGTACCTCTTCCGGAAATACATCTCTGTATTCTCTTAGTGTGGGGTAGTTTTCGAGGCTTGGTTTGTTACCTTCAATTGTTTTCAACATCTGTATTGCATATAGTGGACATCCTTTTCTTCAATACTTTCTCATTTGAAGAGCTGATATTTGTCTCACCGAGACAGGTTTTTGGATCCCTTGAAGGGTTATTTTTCTTCCTTCTTCACATACACATTCCAAGGTTTTATGGTAACAGTCTAGTTTGGCTTTATGGGTGGCTAGCCAGTCCATACCAATCAATAGATCATATGATCCCAGGGGTAATATGTTAAGGGTTGCTTGGGTGGGGAATTTGCCCATAATGAATTGGCAGGCTGGTATGACCTCCGCTACCCTTCTTTTGGTGCCAGTGGCTAACTGTACCAACCATGGCTTGGTGTTTTTATGTGGTTGTAGTTCACATTTATCCATAGCCTTAAAGGCTATATAACTCAAATTTGAACCAGGGTCAATCAGAATATACACTAGATGGTTGGTGATCATACCTTCGATTTCCACAACTGAAGCTTGGTGGTTAGCTTGGTTATTATCCAAGGCTGCATAAATTTGCAGCACACTCCTAGCCACATTATTGATGGTGGTAGCTTCTTGAATGTTGTAAATTCTTCGGTTGTTCCGTTGTCGATGCGGGCAGTCCCTCAGTAGATTTTCTTCTCCACAACCCCAACACTTCAAAGGTTCTCTCTTTGGGTTATCAGACTTTACTGGGGCAGATACAGAAAGTTTATTTCCGCTCAAGGAGGGAAATTTCTATTGGTATACACTTCGGGCTGGGAAGCTCATCCTTGAGTTCTTTTTATAGTCCTTAAATCTTGGGGATTTAAACCCCTTTTTCTGGAATCCCGAACTATTCTTCTTCTTCCAGCCTTCGCGAGGTCCTGTCCAATGCCCAAGCTATTCATAACAATATCTTACCTTTCAGATAGTATCTTCTAGGTTCTTTGGTTCATCAAATTCAATCATGTTCTGATATTCCTTAGGTAGTCCACTGATGAATCGTTGCACCTTTGCCTTTTCTTATTTTATGTAGGGTACATACATCAGCAACTCGAGGAATCTTCTAACATATTCCTCTATGGTGAGTTTCCCCAGCTTGAGTTCATAGAATTCTTTATCCTTTTCATTGAAGTATTTTTCCGACAGATATTTCTTCCTGAAGTATTTCTCAAACCATTCCCAAGATAGGTCTTCCTCGTGAATCCCTTTTACATTCTTAAGGTATTCCCACCAAATGGAAGCCTTTCCATTCAAGTTGAAGGTGGCTACTCGGGCCTTCAATTTTTCTGAGAAGTCATGGACTCTGAAATACTTATTGAGTCCAAGCAGCCAAGCCTCCGCTTCCTCTCCTTTCTTTATTTCACTGTCGAAGGAGGGTGGTTTGGCCTTCTTGAGCTCTTTGAGATTATGATTCTTGGAAAGTTTTCACTTCCTTCATTTTCTTCGGGAATGAGAGCTAGTTCTATTGCTATAAGATCCCTCCGAGTCACCAGCTTCCTTTCTGGAGGAATCATCCAATGCTTTTCCCTTATCTCTGGGGTGGACCTTTCTTGAGGTGCTCCTCTCAGTGTGGCCACTGACATGACCACATTTTTGTATGTTAGGTTCATGTTGCGATTGTATTTGTATGTCGGATAAGCTCTACAGTAAAACTGCATTAATTTATGTTTGTTTCTCTTGCTATTTTATCATCCTCTCGTTGTCATCCTTGCAGCTCTGCAATTCCACCATGAGGCTCCTCATAGTCTCATCTAGATCTGGAGGGGTCCCTATCGCCCTCCTTTCGTCAGACTCTTTGTCTCTATTGTGGGAGCCCTCCCCCACTTCATGGTGAGTCACCATTCTATACGTCTGTAATTTCCCACGGTTGATCTTCCGCTTGTGTGCAAAATATAAACGTTAGTTGTTAGTCAATATTTATATTCATTTATGACCAATACATAATTCATATTTTTCACATGCACACACACAATAGGAGATTTCATTCTTAAATTTGACTTTTAATTGAGGGGGTCAAGATAAAGAGTTATTCCTTTTAACAGTACTCCAAATGGACTTTCTGTGCAACCCGTTCATGAGCCCAAGCAGGCCAAGTGTTGCTACCATGCTCTGATACCAATTTGTAACACACCCACTATGGGGACTAAGATTTTTCGCCTTTTTCTTTCTCCTTCATTATCGAGGGGCAGAGTTTCCAAATTCCTGCAAGGTTCTAGCGTAGGCTAGGTCTTCCAATTGGGACCTTCACCAAACCAATTTACTGGTTATTTCGTTGAAAATCCGTCGTGTACAATTCACGCACCAAGTGTGGGATTCACTTCCATGTGTCCATCAGTTGTGACCCTGGGCTAAGCCAAGAGGTGCCTTTTTCATTTCGAGACTTCAGAGACTCGGAGTCTGAGATGCAAGGGAGTCGAATTCTTCGACTCCTCAAACCCCGAAACCTGAAATCCTATTCACACCAAGCCGCTTCGGGATTTCACTCACCGGAAATTCGTGTACCGGGATTTCGCGATGTATGAAGACAGGGGTTCATACCCTTCAGATCTCTAGGTGCCACAACACCGAAACCAATATATATACTAAGTTCCTTTCAGGGTTTCGCAAGTCAGAATTTTACGATATACGAGGATGAGGGGCCTCGTATCTAGGATACCTGGGAGCCAAAACTCCGAACCATATATCACTAATCACTAGGCTCACTTTGGGGTTTCACGAGTTGGTATTTCGCGATGTGTGATGACAAAACATCTCGCATCTGGGTTTCCCGGAAGCCAAAACTCGAATTTCATATATCCTCTAAACTCACTTTGGGGTTTCGCGATGTGCGATGACAAGAAGTCTCGCATCTGGGTTTCCCAGTAGCCCAAACTCTGAAGTTCATATATATACACTAAGATCATTTTAGGGTTTCACAAGTTGGGATTTTGCGACATGCAAAGACAAGGAAACTTTCCCTTGAGTACTCCATGTGCTGAAATGCCAAAACACCAAACTCTAACAACGTTATACCATTTCGGGGTTTCGCAAGTCGGGATTTCGCGACATACGAAGACAAGGAAACTTGCCCTTGGGTATCTCGGGTGTCGAAATGCCGAAACACCAAACTCTAACCAGGCTATACCATTTTGGGGTTTTGCAAGTCGGGATTTCGCGACATGCGAAGACAAGGAAACTTTCCCTTGGGTATCCCGAGTGTTGAAACGCCTAACACCAAACTCTAACCAGGATATACCATTTCGGGGTTTCGCAAGTCAGGATTTCGTGACATGCGAAGACAAGGGAACTTGTCCTTGGGTATCCTGAGTGTTGAAATGCCAAAACACCAAACTCTAACCAGGCTATACCATTTTGTGGTTTCGCAAGTTAGGATTTCGCGACATGCGAAGACAAGGAAACTTTCCCTTGGGTATCCCGGGTGCCGAAATGCCGAAACACCAAACTCTAACCAGGCTATACCATTTCGGGGTTTCGCAAGTCAGGATTTCGCGACATGCGAAGAAAAGGAAACTTTCCCTTCAGTATCCCGGGTGTCGAAATGCTGAAACACCAAACTCTAACCAGGCTATACCATTTTGGGGTTTCGCAAGTCAGAATTTCGCGACATGCGAAGACAAGGAAACTTGCCCTTGGGTATCCCGGGTGTTGAAATGCCGAAACACCAAACTTAGGCCATAAAATCCTTCAAGGGATTCTTAGTCAATATTTATATTCAGAAATGCCAAAACACCAAACTCTAACCAAGCTATACCATTTCGGGGTTTCGCAAGTCAGGATTTCGCGACATGGGAAGAAAAGGAAACTTTCCCTTCGGTATCCCGGGTGTCGAAATGCTGAAACACCAAACTCTAACCAGGCTATACCATTTCGGGGTTTTGCAAGTCAGGATTTCGCGACATGCGAAGACAAGGAAACTTTCCCTTGGGTATCCCGGGTGCCGAAATGCCGAAACACCAAACTTAGGCCATAAAATCCTTCAACGGATTCTTGGGTAATTATCACTAGGCTTGGTGAACTGACTGAAAGGCCTTCTTAAATTATCGAGCTATGAACTATGTGACAGGGTTGAGGTAAGCTTAAGTATTTATTTAAAAACGGTAGTCCTTTCAAGGAACTCACTCGGGCTCTGGAATATGATGGAGCTTCCCGGAAGGAGGTGCATTCGGGGAGACAACCCAGGGCATGGCATGGGTCAAGTACATGGGAAAAATCTCCAAGGAACGAGCTCGAAATCTGAACTTATTCATTCTATACGTAAATCGATTATAGTTATATAAGTATAAGCATGCATTCATTGTTGGTGATCGAAACACTAGAAAAACACTTCTATATAGAAATCAATCATTTATAAGTGTACAAACATGAGCATGCATCCATTTTATTCAATTCAAGATATGATATTTCAACACTTATCAGAAAGAACACCAAGTATGGCATGACCGCTGAGAGGGGTGCTCGCCTCCACCCAACCGTAGGCTCAGTGACTTCCAATGGATTTACCACTAGCCACCCGCGAGCTAGACCACGAGGCTTTGAGACTCAGTCTCCTACTTCCTGCTCGTCGAAAGTCAAGGACAAAGGTTACTCTCCTTCCCCCCTACTCAAGACTCGCTGTATTTTTCAGAGTTCCTCTGGTTCTCCTTCTGTGATTCCTATCGCATGCCCTCTCCCCACACTTCCTTTCTTGCTTTGTCCAACAAGGATGCGTGTGGAGAAAAATCCCCTGCAATGGTCAGGTCTGAGGGCTTCTATGGATGGGTGTATCACCCTCATCCCCTCATTAACTCATGAGGAGACTCCCCACCTACCATCCTGGCGAGTAATTCATTCCAGGGCCGGAGAGTAGCTTTGGTCTTTGAGCCAGTAAAGACCAATACGGTATTGGTTCGGTGGAAGTTAATGCCACCATTCCAGGTGCCTTCCACCACCTTTCATCAGCCATCGTGGTCTATTTTTCAACACATCCCCCCCCTCCCAGCAGTCATGCAACGTATATTCACACATCATTTACATTCATCGACCCTTTATACAGGGTCCGTCAAATCACACATTCACATCTTGGAGTTTTCCATAGTTCTTGGCCAATATAGTTATTTTTACAGACTGGGGGAAACAAGGTGTTACAAATACTAACACAAATTTTCGAAGGAAGGGCTTGAAAATGGAATTCATCAACCCTTGGAATCTGGAAGGTGCATTTGTAAGGCCAAAAGGCATGACCAAAAATTCATAATGGAATTCATGGGTTTGAAATGTTGTTTTTTGAATATTATCATCCTTCATTATGATCTGATGATACCCTGAACGAAGATCTAATTTTGTGAAATAGATTGCTCCATGTAGTTCATCTAACAATTCATCAATGACAGGAATGGGAAACTTATCTTCAATAGTGATCTTGTTGATCTCTCTATAATCTGGACACATATGCCATGAGCTATGTTTCTTGAATACCATTACCACTGGTGCAGAGTAAGAACTTTGGCTAGGTCTAATAATGCCAGCCTCTAACATTTCTTCAACCATGCGCTCAATTTCACTCTTCTGGGCGTAAGGGTATCTATATGGCCTTATGTTAGGAGGAACACTCTCTAGAATTAGGTGAATTTC
>SNQJ01S0055811.1:0-11518 GCA_010110895.2 Picea sitchensis
TACAGAAACTCTACTCTGAATCTCCATAGCTTGGGACTGGAATATCCTGATATTTATAACTTGGCTTTCAGTGAACTCTAATATAACTTGTAGCTGCCCTATCAAGTCTCTTTGTTGGCCTACCTGTATTTGACTGGTCTGAGCTACCAGCTCTGCTTGTTCAAGCTTAGCTTTGAGTAGCTCAATTTCCTTTTTATCGGCCATTCTAACTTGTTCTATTCCTGTGCTCGCCTGGTCCTTGGCAGCTTCCTCTGATGTGGCTAGTTTAGTTTCTAAGGTTTTGATGAGGCGATTTTTTCGCTTCAGCTGATTTTTTAAAACCCCGACTGAAAACTGGTTTTCCATAGCATACGCCCCTAATGTTCCATCTATTTCTGTCGCAAACTCTTCTTTCTTCTTATCTTTCCCATCGGTCAACACCTTAAAATTTTTGGTTGTTGATTCTGCTTCTTGATAGAATTCTCTTTTTACCACAGCTTTTCTCTTTTTATCAAAAAATAACTCATTTGGAGGGAGCTCTTCCATCCTTATAGGTCTCAATTCTTCATTGAAAATCCACCATGCGTCTATGTTCCCTTGAGTTGGATGTAAGGGAGTAATGGAGGCAATGGGATCTCCGATTTGTTTAGCTGATTGGCCTGGAGTGGCAACTAGAGTCTGCTTTTTCAGCGGATCGGGAGTTTTCATTTCTAGTTTCGGGCTCCTAGTTTGCTCTTCCCTGTCCTGGTGTTCTTCTTTTTTGGGTGCTGAATCTTTTGAGCCTTCAACTTCTTTTTGTTGCACCTCTACTGTTATTGGATTCTCACCCCACAATACTGGGGGAAGGCAACTCCGCCGATGTTCTTGGAATTTCAAAACATCGGCCCTCTCTTCGGATGCCAGGGCTTGTATCCGAGCCAAAACCTCGGCATAAGATCTCATGCCTTGGAAAATGTCATCCAAGGGAGAATTTTCGTGCTCAAACCTTTTAATTCTGCAACTGGATAAGTGATTACTTACAACCCTTTGTGGATCGTGCCTTTTGAATTCGACATGAACCAATTTCAGGTCTTCTAGGGCTGCTGCCTCAGCTTTAATATGCCTGAAATCTAACAAAGAATAGGAATTTAAATGAATAGGAAAAGGTGGACATACCTTCTTAGAATATCCCTTAAGCTCCTTGCTTACGCCACCAATTATGGTTTGTCTGGCAATCTCACGGCAAGCCAGCCTATTGGGCATGAATAATGGTAAGGCATTCTGACGAACAGAAGCGCCAAAAACCCTAAGATATGAAAATTCTGCTTCCACGTACCAATTGGCTATACTGCTTAGATTTACCGCGATACTGTCTGAGATCATGGGTTGCGGGTGGTCGAAGATAGTGACATAGTGACATGCAGTGGTACCATTACCCAGTTAAAGATTTCATACACAAAATCTGAAGCTTTATCTTCCCACAGCTTTGAATGGTAGACGTGGATGGGCTCAGCGTCCAATGGAGTCCAGCTCCAACTCATTAAGGGAAAAGGTGTCAGAAAACACACGGCATCCATGATATATGCGGACATAAAGAACGAAGCAATCTTTCCACTTTCCTTTTGTGCTCGATATTCTGTGACTCGACTGGTCAAACTATCAGACAGTAGTTTAGCCCAGTCAAAGGAATAGCCTTCGGTGACTGTATGAATTAGAGGCACCCACTGAAGGAAAAAATGTGTGGTGTCCTCTCTCCCATATAATCTGCAAGTCATCATAGATACATACTTGAACTGTGGTTCCAGAGAAGATATTGAATATATACCATTATTTTCTTCCTTGAACTTCGCAGGGTGCAAAACCCAATCTTTGATTAAACTAGACATACTCTTGTCGTATTGCACACATTCTTTCTTTTTAAAATTCTCTAGGAATTCGGCATTGTATGTAAATTTTGACATAGTTGGAAACTTGTACATAGCCTACAATTATTCGGGTATGAACGTCCCAATGGTGACCCTCTGCTCATTGATGATGGTTCTGGTTGGTATATCTACATGGTCTAATGCCCACCGAACCATATCGTAGTAAGGGAGAAAACATGGCCTAGCCGCTACTTTATGCATTTAAGCCTGGACGACGATCTTATACTTGGTGATCAGGTCGTCTTTTTCATTTTCACTGGAATCGTCCGAAACATCTACCAATTCAGACTGTAGAACCTCCGAAATATATGAACAGGTCCTGACAGAGTCGACACTTCGAGGTGAAGTATCAGAATTGTTGTCTGAACCTTGTCCTGAAACCTCAATAGTGGATTTAGATGCTTTTCATGGGGCCATGGCGGGGGATTCTACTTTATCTCTCCTACGATAAAAATATGTATACATACAGAAATTAGTTCGCTCGCGAAAAGTTAGCTCTGCGTAGAATAGAAATGAAACTTGAGACAACAAATAAAAGATTCATGTCTTCGACTATTTAAAACTAGGTCGTCCTTAGGGACAGAACCGTCAAATCGTTCTTAAATATAAATTTAGCAATAAAAACTAAACCCTTACTTGTCAATTCGCCTTATTTCTAATTAATGTCATAAATTTTGACAGTTCGTAATGCAAGTTGGCGAAAGGAAAGTTTAAAATTGCCTCGGAGACTGTGCATATTAATTTTCGTATTAAAACACTGGAAATGTTGGCCTAGCTTAATTGATCAGGCTTTTTTAAATGTTAATTAATCTTTCGGCATTCGCCTCATCGAGAGTTTTCACTTTAACCCTTTAAACCTCTAAAACCCGAGATTGCGACAATTAGCTTTGGTTAATACAAAATGTAACCAGGATTAAGTGTTTAATTAATTACGTTTTTATTTATATCGCGACTTCGCGACTCGGGGCTTCGAAGGTATAGCTTCCGGGAGGTTCGTATGCCGAGTTGCGAAATTGCGAGATCGCGATGATAAGATCTAATTAAAATGATAGATAAAACCAGATTAAGTGTTTAATTAATTACGTTTTTCTTTATATCGCGACTTCGTGACTCGGGGCTTCGAAGGTATAGCTTCTAGGAGGCTCGTATGCTGAGTAGTGAATTCCTGACAGAGCTTAACTGCAGCTAAAATTTTTACCTTTAACATTAACCTGGGTTACTAAAACAAGAATCTCATGGTTTCGGCTATCGGGGTTATGATGGTAAAACTTTTAGAGCTAGCAAACGCCAAGACATGAAATCCCGATAATGCTTAATTGTGGTTTAGAGTATCTTTACTCTCGGTACTGATCTGGGTAAACTTTTTTTTAAAACTATTTCGTCGTTTCACCCCTCGGGACTTGTAAACTATGTGATCTATAACTTCCGACATGCGACATCCCGAGGAAAAAAAGAAGAGACTCGTTTAAACGATTAAAAGAAAATAAACCGTGCCTTAAGAGTATGACAACCGCCGCTGCTTGCGTGATGAGACTTCTGAGATTTTGGGGAAAATAAACTAAGAAACCAAAACCATCTTTCGATTCAAGCATTAAGATATAAAAATTAACAAAAGGATAAAAAAAAAAAGTGACTCCAACATCGGGGAAATCATATCTGATAGAGATGCAAAATTCACCTCAGAATTTTGGAAATCTTTGTTTACTAGTTTTGGAACTAAATTGTTATTTAGTACATCCTGTCACCCTCAAATTGATGGACAGAAAAAGAGGGTAAACCGAGTCTTGGAGGACATGTTAAGGATTCATCTCATGCATAAGCCAAAGAAATGGGAAGAATACCTACCCTTGGTAAATTTTGCTTACAACAATGGCTATCAGGTGTCATTGAATATGAGCCCTTTTGAAGCTCTCTATGGTAGACAATGCAATATTCCAATGAGCTGGAATAACCTAGTGGATAGGATAACTCTTGGGTTAGATATGCTCAAGGAGTTGGAACAACAAGTAACTCAAATAAAACAAAATCTAAACGTGTCCCAAGACAAGAAGAATAGTTATTCATACAACAAAAGGACTGATAAAGAGTTCAAAGTAGGGGATCATGTGTATCTCTGAACTAGACCCAGAAGAAGTTCCTTGAGAATGGAACATGTGCCAAGATGGCACCTCGGTTTTGTGGACCTTTTGAAATTTTGGACAAAGTGGGACCTGTAGCTTATAGATTATCTTTACCTCCCATAGTGAAATCACATAATATTTTCCATGTTTCAATGTTAAAGAAATATATACATGATTATGCTCACATAATTGATTGGTCTGTGATCCAGGTGGAGCTAGAGGGTAAATTCATGCCAAAACCACAGTGTATCCTAGACATGAAAGAGATACCTCTCTGGAACAAAACCATTGCACAGGTCAAGGTATAGTGGAAACACTTTTGTCCTGATGAAGCTACATTGGAATTGAAGGATGCCATGAAACACGCATACCCATTTTTGTCCACTGTTGTAAATAGAATTTTTATGGCAGATAGAACACTCAGGGCAGTGTTCCTTTAAGGGGAGGGGATTGTAACACCCATGTTTACCCTAGTTTTTAAATATAATTAATATCATGACCAAAACTATAAACAAGCCTGTTATGTGATTATTGAAAGACAATGGACCTTTGATAAATTATGTGTTGTAAATATTTGGTTATTAATGCAACAAGAAAATGTTGAACTATCATTGAAGAAATGGCCAAGGGGAGTGACATTACCCAACCAATATAAAGTGGACAAGTGTCAGCACCTGGATGGATGAACCAAGTGGTAAATGATGACGTGTATGCCATGTCATACCACATGGACGACCCACGTGTCAAGTAAAGACCATATCACAAAGTTTTGTCCTTTTTGAGGTGGGGTTTCTTGTGAATGTGTGCGCCACGTGTCATTCCAGATGGAAGGTACACGTGGTGATAGATTCCTCGGTGGTGGGTACACGGTGGAAATGGTTCCCGTGAGATGGAGTTGCACCCTTCTTGGAGTTGACTCTGGAGGGTTCAGAGTACCACTCCGAAGAGCTCGGAGCAAGATTATGAAAGATGATCTGGATTGTCGATCGATGTGATGGCTAGATGAAATCGCATCCGTCGATCTTGGTGGGTCCCACCAGAATCCAGGGAAGAAACAAAGTGCGTAGAATGTTAATTGTCATGAAAGTGGAGAACTATGAGTGAATCCTAGCCGTCTATTTCGGGGAATGAATGGATCGAGGATTTGTCGAGCTAGGTGGTGGATTCCATGACAACGCCAACTCTGATGACACATGTGGAAAAATTCACATGGACACCTCATGGAAGTAAGGTGGCCTTGGGCCAACAGAGGCCCGATAACTTTGGGAAGTCATAACTTTAGATATTGAGTTCAGTTTTGAGAAAAATTACAGTCGTTGGAAAGTTATTGGCGAGCAAAAGATGATAATGCTATCAAAGAGGGGTTTTGAGATGATCAAGGGAAGCGAAATCATGATACCCCATTCCCTTGAAATTTATTAAGGGGGTCGGGAGTGTTACACTCCCCCCATTCTCTCCCAAATAAACATGTTCCCTTTATGTTCTAGGACTACCACTCTCATTGCCCTCAGCCCTGCCCATCCACAGAGTTATCCCCCTTTCCATGATGACTCTCTCGGCAGATTTGGAAAACCGAACATCGTCCTCTCACTCAGAATCCTGGTCTTATAAGACCATTATTAAATCTCACTATTTACTAAGATATCATGTTAAGAAAGTAGAGGAAATAAAGATATGAAGGAAATAAAATCTGGTAAATAATTGACCATTCTAAAATCCCTTGGAGCGGGGAAAGCCCTTCATAGTCATTATAAATTATTATTCTATCCCTAAATGTTAGAGGAGTCGGGGTGCCCATAAAATGCATGCCCTAAAAAGGATGGTGGTTGAGTGAAAGCATGATATTCTTCTTATTCATGAAACAATGTGCATGACTGAGATGGCAGTTAATTCTTTTAGTCCTTGGCTTAAGGATATTTTTCTTTATGCCAAGGATGCGGTGGATTTTTCAGGTGGTCTTCTATCTGCTTGGGGAACAAATTTCAAAAATGTTTTAGTTTCTATCTTTAATTCTAGTTTATTTTTGGATCTTATTGATCCCTCTTTGGATGCCTCCTTTAGAATCCTAAACATATATGACTCGTATGTTGACAAAAGGCCATTTTGGGAAGGGCTAAGAAATTCTGGCTTCTTACAGGCACACAATGTTATTATCAAGGGAGTTTTAAAATTTACCCTTTATCTTACACAAGTGTGGAGGAAATATCCCAGGAGGGACCCTTTGGAGGGTTTTTTTTCTCATTAGATCTCTACACATAAATTGGTTGACTTAGATCCTCCAAAAATTTCTTAGACCTAGAGGAACAACAAAAAGGGGATTGATCTTGTGGGAAAATGATTAGATAGGTTATTGATATCAAAAAGCATGATGGATAACTATTGGATTATCAAATCGACAATTCCAATTGGGGGAATCTCTTACTACGTGCCAATTCTTTTAAGTATCTCAAATGGGGTTTCCAAACCCCCTTCTCCCATCAAATTTAACCATGATTGGTTAAAAGAACATGACTATAGAACACTGATCTTCGAAACTTGGTCTCATATTAAGGTTATCCCAGATAGCGATTTCATGCACCAAATGGCCATTAATATAGAAAAAGTGAAGAGGGCCTCTCAGGAGTGGGCGCAAATTTTTCACCAAAAAAATAAATCCCTCTTGAGAGAAGTGGAAAACAGACTTGTTGAATTATTAATTTCAAATCCTCTCGACTCCCTATCAAAGGAGGATGAATCCGAGTTAATCTCTTTGCTTAAGCATAAGGTGGATCTCTTGGCTCTTGAAGATTCAAAATGGAGGTTAAAGAGTAGGGAATTATGGTTAAAGGAGGGTGATAGAAACTATAATTGTTTCCACGATTGTGAAAACCATGGAAGAAATACAAACTATATTTTAGAGATAAATTCCCTTGACGGTTGAAAGGTCTCCTCTTTCCCTGAGATCGCTCAATCGACATAGATTATTTTTCTGAGATTTTCAAAGCCCCCTCTGGTTGTTCCATCCAATAAATCCTCGAGGTCATTTATCTCTTCCCTAGATCTATCATAGATGAAATGAATGATTTCCTTAATGCAAAAATTTCAGAAGCTGAAATTTTGGCAACCCTGGAGTCTTTCCAAAGAAGCAAAAGCCCTAGTCTAGACGACTTATCGGTAAAAACTTTTATATGGTTTTATGATCTCATCAAAGAGGATTTACTCAAGACTATTCAAGAATCTCAAAGTTTAGAAAAAGTATTGGGATGCTTGAATAAGAATTTATTTCCATTGATTCCAAAAAAAAAGGACTCCTCTTCCTTTGGTGATTTTAGACCCATTTCCTGTTGTAATCTAATCTATAAACTCATCTCCAAGAGAATTACAAACCATCTTAAGCCTATCCTAAGTGAGTTGATCTCCAAAGATAAATTTGGATTCATTTTTAACCATCAGATCCATGATGCAATTTCCCTGGCTCAAGAAGCTTTTCATACTATCAAAAAAAAAAAGTCTCCCTTCTTTTGTTTTGAAGTTGGATTTATGAAAGGCATGTGATAAAGTCAACTGGACCTTATAGAGATTAATCTTGATACATCTAGGAATGAATTTACATATGGTTAATTGGATAATGAATTGTGTGGATTTTTCCTCCTTTGCAGTCCTAGTTAATGGCTCCCCATCATCTTTCGTCAACTCATCAAGAGAATTAAGACAAGGCTTCCATTTGTCCCCATTTCTATTTCTCCTTATGGAAGACGTTCTCAATAAACACATTGATAACGCAAGGAAAAGGGGTCTTTTAAAAGGAATTAAGATGGCACCTAGAATTATACTCTCTCATTTATTATTTCTAGATGAATTATTATTTTTGGTGCAGGCAATGTTCATGATTTTAATGTGATTAAATCCATTCTTGACTTGTATTGCTCAACTACAAGTATGCAGATAAATGGGCATAAATATGCATTTCTTTCCTCTTCCATCAAGGATTCTACTTTGGATCAAATGAAGGAATGATTTCCATTCACCTGGAAAAGTCTAGAAGAAGGTACCAAATACTTGGGTGTTGACATCAAGCCAATGGGTAATAAAATTGAAGATTGGCTTTGGCTGCCACGAAAAATTCAAGCAAGAATTTCAAATCGGACCTTCCACTTACTCTCAAGAGGAGGTCGTTTGGTTCTCATCAACTCTGTTCTAAGTAGCATCCTAGTGTATTGGGCATCCATTGCCAAGATTCCGAAGAGTATTCTTTCCAATATAAGGAAAATATGCTTCAATTTCTTTGGTTCAGAAAAATGAACTTTGTGGGCATTCCTTTAGTGAATTGGTCTAGAATTTCAAGACCAAAAAAATTAGGTGGCTGGGGGATCAAATTATGGTTTAGTAAGGCACTAATAACTAAGAGCCTATGGATATTAGCTCACAACTCTCAATTGTGGGGTGGAGTGATAAATGAAAAATATTTCCTAGGTAGATCAATTGTGGATTGGTTTAAAGAACCAAATAAATCCATCTCCAACTGCTCCATAGGATGGAAAGCTATGGTTGAAGCTTTCCCTATAATCAACAATTGGTGTTCTTGGAAGATTGGAAATAGAAAATTAGTAAATATATGGGAGGATTCATGGGAAGGTGATTTTGATTCCTTTAGACTCTTTGATGGTTTGAAAAATTCCCTCCATGGTTCAGATATATTCTTAGTACGTGACGCTAGAAAGGATGTAGAAGACGGTCATGGGAATATTGTTTGGAAATCTCCTGAATATTTGGGCTTAGCACAGGATATGATCAAATAATGGGTCAATTATGTGAAGCTCCTTAAATCTAAGTTCATAAGTTTAAAGGAAGAAGATAATGATTCTTTTTGTTGGACCAAAAATCCAATCAATGGAAAGTATATGGTCAAACTTTGTTATCTTTCTTTGGCTGAAGAGTACCACCAAGATGTTTTTCAATGGTGGTGGGCCTTCATAAGGAAATTAAACTCTCCCATCAAGGTCACTTTGGTCCATTGGTTGGCATTAAGCAATAAATTATTAACATGGGATGTTGGAAGAAAACGTCGTTGGATTGATCTTAGTAGGTGTGCCATGTGCAAATGCAAAGAGAAAAATATTTCCCACATGTTTATTACATGTCCTTTTTCTTGCTCTTTTTGGAAGGAGGTATATAAATCTTTAAAAATATCCTTTCATTCGTCTTGAAATTCATTAGAAGAATGGCTTTTTGATTGGAAAAAATCGCAAGGTGCAGTTTTTTGTGGTTTTGTTGTTGGTATCTTCATCTATTTTATATGGTGGGCACAAAATTCGTCCATTTTTCATAATGTTGGCTTAATTCCAAAACTAGTTGCAAGTCTCATATCCAAAATGGCTTCATATTTTAAAAATAATCTGAAAAAGGCTAAGGTAAGAAGCTCGATGGTGCCTGAGATAAAAGAGGGAATCCCATGGGGTTTTCTCGTCGGGCCTTCTCAGGGACACCCTTCACTTTGCAACGTTGGAGCTATCATTTACATCTCCACAAACCATTTTTTCAAGATTCGCTATGCCCCGGGCCCTAGCTCAAATATAAAAGTGGAGATCTCATCAATGTGGACCCTTATGTATTATGCCAACATGCTTGAGTTGAGGAAGTTACAAGTTTTGAGTGACTCCAAAGTCGTTATTGATTGGGAAAACAATAAAACACAAATTCAAGTGTCCAAGATTCAATCCCTCCTAAATCACATACACAACACAATAGTTGAATTTGAATGGGCATATTTTAATCATGTATTTAGAGAGAAAAACGCCATAGTGGACAGTCTTTCCAAAGAAGCGTTGGAGCTAGAGACTGGCTCTTTTATTATTCAAGAATTCTACTAAGGAAAAATATGCAATGACAAATGTTTTCACTTGTAAATCACACAAAGGTCAATGGATATGAAGAAACACTTAATCTCTTTTTTATCAAATATTGTAATATGATGGAATGGATAAGTTTTTTTCTGTGGATTGGATAGGTATTTGTTGTGTGCGCACAACAACCTCTCAATTTTCTTCTCTTAGCGTCTCTATAAGACAAGAAATTGTGCCCCCTCCAAATCTTCCTATATGAACCCTCTCACTCTCTCTCTCACGCAAATGGCTAAGCCTAAGTTTTTCCTGCCTTACCATTTGCAGTTCCTCCTCAAATCACTTAGACCCCTTGAGCCTCATTTCAGTGAGTTCCTTCCTCTTGCGTGGATACATAGCATACCAGAAAATGAACCCTTTCTTCCACCTCCACATTGGCGCACCAGTGATTTCTTTGCCAATACATGGGTTGATTTCTTGTGAATTTTGTTGATGCATTGGTGCACTTCCACTAAACCTTAATAACACACATCTTTATCACCAATGAAGTTTGTGTGATCAATGTCATCACATCAATAATTTCCACACAATTACCTTCGTTTTTCACATGCCTTTCACTGGTTAACTTCCTTCCACTTTCGCCAATGCATCGCATATCGACAACGTCACTCCCTTTCACCTCGATACACTACACATCGATGAGGTCTGTCTCTCTCCCTATCCAATGAACTGTTTGTTTACCTCTTCTGTCGTCGATATGCCAGCAGAAGGATTTCAACCCCTCGTCGTTCCAAGTGCATCGACGATGATCTCCTCTCTTTTACTGATGCTGGCCCGATCAGCAAGACACACTTTCGTTCTAAGGCCTATCTTATCCTCCTCCAACTCGGATCATTGTCGTGTCACCAATCAGTCTCCTATAATTTCCAATGACTAAACTCCCCATGACTAATTAGATCATTGGTCATTTATTACCTATTGTTCCTGACCTACCTCGTACTGCACTCGTAATCAATTGTGTGGTGTCACTAGTGGATTTCTTCATGCACATAGTACCAGCTTGTTTATTTTGTGCTTCTTGATTTTATGACTAATCATTGACTGTGGAAGTGTCATCTAACATCATATGGGTTAACCACGACACCTATTGGTCTTGTGTTGTCTCTAAAACGCACTTTGGAAGAAATTTGATCCTCGACTCCTAAACAGTACTAAGCGCTTTGAACGTCAGTTGGTTGTTTTGATGGATTTATAATTTCATGCTACTAACACATCATTGCAATGTCAATATATGAAATAAGACCCTATACATCATAAACGACACGAGAACTTGCAGAATCAATTTTGAGTGAAGCATCTCAAATGGGAGACCCGAACTTTGTTGGCAGTCGATTCACATTTTTTTTATGATCCTATAAGTTGCCTACACCTATGTCTTGCAAACATCATTTTTTTTCGTCGCAATTTTAAAACAAACGACATTTTCATTTTTTGTGACATTTACACACTTATTTTTGTTTTGTTTTCACGACTGTAAGCGTGAAAAATTAATCTTTCGAAGTCGTATTTCGATCACTATCTGAACTGTCATTATCTTTTGTCGATATGCCTATTGCACTTACCTTTTGTTTATCATTATGTAGCTGGCAGAACTTTCGAACTATACTCATTGGACATTCTTATATTGATTGTGTGA
>SNQJ01S0055811.1:19632-51118 GCA_010110895.2 Picea sitchensis
TCTTTTATTTTTCTTAGTTTTTTTAAGTTTTTAATTTATAAAAAAAAAAAATGAATTATATATTTTTGTTAAATATTAAAAAATAGTGTTATTTAACTGCAATTTTTTTTCATGTATTGAAGGTAAACAATGTGTTAAGAATGATGTTTTCCACTATATTTTAAAGGTATGGCACAATAAATTAATTAAGGAGACAATTATATGAAAAATTGTAACTTCAAAAAAGTAAATGGTAAAAAATATTTTTAAGATTGAAAGAAGCATGGAAAAATGACTAAAAACACCCTTGAATAAAAAATAAAATAAAAAAAATTGAAAAAAATGAAAATAGATGAAAAATAAGTATTTAAAAAAAATGTGGAAACATCATGGATCGAAAAATTTAAAATATCGAAAAACCACCTAAAAAGGGAGAGGGGGTGCTACCGGTAGCACCATTTTTAAAAACAGGGTGAAAATTTGGACCCCCCAAAAAACGAGAACTCTGTAGAGTTCTCGTTAAGTTGGTAACTATGTTATAATCTATCTAAGAAAGGTTGTTGGGTTTTTTCCCCATTTGGGGTTTTCCCAAGATAAATTTCTTGTGTTCTTTTTCTGTCTCTTGTTTATGTTTCTACATCTCAGTACATGATATATATGTTAATGGTAATGAAGTAAAAGAACAATAGTAACACTAATGCTCTGTAAATAAGGAAAATCTAACATGGTATCAGAGTTGGTTATCTTCAGAACAGTTTGACCACTGGAAGGAAGATTGCTACAGCGGCACTTTGCAGTTGCAATACTTTGTCAAGCTCGTTGAGCATTATCCCAAGGAAATTGGGAATAATTCCTTCACAAAGAAGTGTGCCCTAACCTAGCGCACCCCCTGAAACCCTCAGCATACAATTTAGTGAAGTTTGAAAAATCGAGGTTTTTCAGTGCTAGGGTTTTTACCGACGAAAATGTCAACCAGTATGAGAGTTGAGGATAGATTGAATGGAGAATATAACTTCAAATCCTCAAAGCATAGAATACAACTCATTCTAGAAGAGAATGAATTATTGGATCACGTCAAAAAGATGCTTCTAGAACTTGAAGACGAAGAAGCAAATGAAAAGTTCAAGAAGAATGAGGTCAGGGCCAAGAGGATCTTGACAGAGTCAATCAAGGATCACCTGATACCCAATGTATCAGAACTAAAGACTGCAAAGGAGATGTTTGATGCTCTAACTAGACTCTATGAAATAAAAAACACCAGTCAGAAGCTTACCCTACGACATCAACTCAAAAATGTGACTATGAACAAGTCAGAGATTATAGCCAACTTCTTTACAAGGATCTCACATATCAAAGACTAGTTNGGAGATGTTTGATGCTCTAACTAGACTCTATGAAATAAAAAACACCAGTCAGAAGCTTACCCTACGACATCAACTCAAAAATGTGACTATGAACAAGTCAGAGATGATAGCCAACTTCTTTACAAGGATCTCACATATCAAAGACTAGTTAGCAGCCATTGGAGATCCAGTAGAATATGTTAAACTAGTAACCACTATACTAAATGGTTTCTCTCCTTCTTGGGACCCATTTGTCCAAGGAATTTGTGCAAGAAGGAAGTTACCCAAGTTTGACAAGTTATGGGCAGATTGCTCTCAAGAGGAATCTAGATTGATGTCCAAGAAGAAAAGGTATATGATGAGGAAAACCAAGCACTTGTAGCAAGAGTGAAGAAGAGAAAGGAAAGAGAAGATGGAAGTCCAAGGAATTCTAAGAAGCCACATCATAAGAGGGATATGTTAAAGGTTCAATGCTTCAATTGCAGGAAGATGGGACATTATGTCGCACAATGTCCTCACAAACATGAGAAGGAAAAGAAGAAGAAGCACCATGCACATGAAGTTGATGTTGAAGAACAAAAACCCAAAGATGAATAATTTGTATTCATTTCAGCACTCACCAGAACCATCACTCAAGGAAGTGATACCTGACTGATAGATAGCAGTGCTTCCAAGTTCACCAACTCTCTATGAAAATTAATAGAAAAGGACTGCTCACTTCAAGTGGTGCTTGGAAACGATTCCAAGAATGAAATCAAATGCGTTGGAGAAGCCTCCTTACAACTTGACTCAGGTAACCCTCTTTCAATTAAAGATATATTATCTGTACAAGGTTTAAATAAGAATATTATATCTATTTCATCTTTAGAAGATAAAGGTTTTAGGGTGGCTTTTGAGGATGGCCAAGTCCTTCTATGGCCCAAGAATTCAAGCATAAATAAATCCACTGTGATTGGTGTCCAAGAGGGAGAACTGTATAAGTTGAAGGGACACCAAGAACAAGCCTTTGTACACAATAGTGTTAGTTCCAATGAACTATGGCACTGAAGGATTTCTCACTTGAACTATAGATCATTACTAGTTTTGAGCAAAAAGGTTACAGGTCTACCAGAAATCCAGATAGACCATGACAGAGTATGCAAAGGTTGTGCACTTGGCAAGAATGTCAAGGGAAGCTTTACAAGAAGTGATAGAATATCCAAAGGTATTTTGGACATCATACACTCCGATGTATGCGGAAAGATGATGGTGCCATCACTTGGCAACTTTGTATACTATGTGTTGTTCATAGATGACTATTCCAGGAAGACATTGATCTACTTCTTGAAAACAAAAGATGAAGTCCTTAACAAGTTTCAAGAGTTCAAGGCTTTAGTTGAGAATCTCTCTGAGAGGAAGATTAAAGTTTTGATATCTAACAATGGAGGTGAGTGTGATGCCCAAAATCGCAACATAGGGTACCTGCTTGAAAATGATTGCAACGCCTTATTATTTAAATATATTTAATAATATACTAATAGGTGGGACCCCTTGTGTGACTTGTGTCAATATGATGAACATGTGACACTTATGATTTATAGTTGGCTAAGATGAGATCTATAGTTTATTTTCTTTTAAAGTCGTTGTCGAAATAATTGATCAAATGATGTTATGGGCGATGTGATTAAAGGAGAAATGATGTCCTCTTTATATAACCCACATAAGTGTTATTATGTTTCATTTAGTTTGATAAAAGATCTAAACTCCATGCTTCAAGTTGTATGTGATATATGGTGTGGTGATTACCTTGATTTCATGTTACAAGGGTTGCGCACATTGTTTAAATTGTAAATTTAAAGTTGGGACTTGGTTTCCCTAGAAAGGTTTTGATATATGTCACATTGGAGTTTTAAAACAAAGGTTGGCGCATTTGTTAAGTTTGAAACCTAGGAAAATGGTGGTGTATCAAGCTTGCAATTAATTGTTAATGGGTTGTGCATTGTATGGTTAGCTTGATTGTACTGTCTATGGATGAATGTGAAAGTGTAGAAACAACGTGTAGTAAATGCATGTCTCTCTAACCTACCTCGAGCCCGCCACCCCAGCCATTTAACATTTGGTATTTTGTTGGTTGTTGTTACTCTGCTTTGTTCGGCTATGGAAGAGGTACACAGACTTGGTCGACTCTCCTTGGAAATTGTTACACACAGGTATGGGGTTTATTGCTACTCCATACATGAATATTTCTCTCTTCTCTTTAATTAAGTCATTAGTTGGCTCTTGAGTTTGCTCGGTGTCTATGCAATTCTAAAGTTATGATATGTGGGAATTTTTACTGTGTATGGATTATTAGCGAAGTTTTGGTCTCTGTGGCATTTGTATTTGAACTATTCGCATTGAGAATGTGGGTGTATCTTAATGTTGATAAAACTATAGTTTCTCTATTGCTCTAGCTACCTAACCCCTCATGTAGGTAGAATAATATATTTCTATGTAATAAAGGTCAATATTAATAAGGCCTAGCAATAAGGAAGAATAAGTCCAATGTAAGAAGACCTAATAGAAGCTTTCGCTTCTAGAAGGATCTTCCTCTATATTGTTCTTTTGATATAAATATTTAGTATAAATAGGAGTCGAGGGTATGAGAAGTTTTGTCTTAGATATTATTGTAATAGAGCTTTGCTCTACTGGAGGTTTCCCCCTCGAAGAGGCAAGCGAACATTTCTCTCAGTAATCAAAGTGATCTTTCTAGTGTTATTCTGGTATCATTTGGGTATTATTGTGGTGTTGTTATGGTTATATTGATGTTCATTTTCCATTTCTAGCTATTTATTTATGTTTTGCATACTTTTTTATATCTGGAATATTACAAGTGGTATTAGAGCACCTTCCTCGGCAGAAAATTGTGGGTTAAATTTTTTTCAGGGTAGAGATATATTACAACGTCTTTAAGCTACAGAGATTTGTCACTACGCGCATAAACCTGTGGTCGGGGATTCATACACGAAGGAAATACAAGTGGTACTTAAGAGCACATATGTTGGTCACCCTTGTAACCCCTATTGGTACCCCTTCGAGTGGTAGCACATCAGACAACACCTGTATACAGATCAACCTAGATCTCCTGAAGCCCTCCATAGATAAATCGATCGGTCGCCTGACTTCTTTAGTGCCACTAAGAAAAACACTCAGGAAGATACTCTCTAGTACCTAGGTAGTCTGGTAGTACGAATAAGGGTACGTTCTAGCCTCCTTAATTGGTTCCATGAGATATTGGGATGAGTACTACTGTTGGACCCCACACGTATATCAAAGAGCTATATCATAGTGCAAACCCTTGTCTGTAGAACCGTTGAATACCCTAACCCTTGGGACGGAAAAAAAAAATAGAACAAACAAGATCTATTGCCACGCACCTGTGTCTCCTGCATTCGGGTTGTGAAATTACTACACATTTCTTTCTGTTAAGTATTTGGGCATTTCGTCACTGCAGTATTCTTCAGGATGGAGTATAACTCTGCAGGAGTAAAAAAACAAAATAGAGTATAGTGGTCTTGCAAACACACTTATTTGGGACCTATTCCATTGGATTCCCCTTTTCTCCCTGATCGTATTCATACCCTTCATTTTTAATCCTTTTCGTTTCAGTGGACCCGACCCCTTCCCAGTTTCCCTATTTTTCTACCTATCCCATTATATTCCCCTTCAAATCGTCGTGGTACCTATCACTTCTAAGTATTTTTTTTTCTGGTCCCACCCACCCATTTTGTTTTTCCTTTCCTGCACTTCCCCTCTCCAAATGGCAACCACTCGCAACCAAGATCTCCAAAATTTTGTTAATCAAGACCATGTCTCCATCAAACATCTCACATCTCAGATGGATTCCACCAATTCCCGCATTGACAACTTGGAAGCCAACCTCACAACCCAATTGACCTCCCTCCAGTCTATTGTCAATCAATTGTTGAACCGTCGTACTGGTCCTTCTTCATCAACACAAACTGATGTTGTTGATTCCTCTCAGTCTCTACATTTTCACCCCAACTCCTTTCATCGTGAACCCTGTCTTCCCCGTGTAGAGGTCACTAAATTTGATGGCTTTGATCCTACAGGTTGGGTCACTCAAATGGAGCATGATTTTTCTCTGCATGGTATTACTGATGAGTTGGCCAAACTTCGCTATGTTGTCCTCTATCTAGATCCTAAACGTTGGAAATGGTGGCAATGATGAAAAAAATTCACGTCAGGGGTATATTTCCTGGACCCAGTTTGTTGTTGAGCTCTATGCTTGCTTTGATACTGATACCCACTATCTAGGTCATTTGACCAAGTTGAAATAGTCAGGCACAATGAAATACTTCAGCAATGCTTTTGAGCATTTGGCCTTTCGAACATAGGGCATGTCAAATGTATTCTTCTGTGAATGCTTTATTAGTGGTCTCAAGGATGAAATCTGATCCCCCGTTCTTATGGCCTTCCCTCCCACTTGGTTGGAATCTACTCAATGTGATAAAGAGGCCCAACAAGTTGTTTTATCCCAGAACAAAAAATCCCCTTTTGTTCCTCGCCCTCGACCCTCTAATCCTAACCCCCCCCCCGTTACTCCCATTAAGGTCCAGAAACTAACTAGGGTTGAAATGGTTAAATGCCAATTGAAGGGTCTTTGCTATAATTGTGATGAAAAATATTTTCCGGGGTACAAGTGTAAGGAACAAAAACTATTTATGGCCATCTCCGAAGATGTTATTAAAGAGGATGTGATAGTTCCCCTTGTTGAAGAACCCTCCCTTCCCGATGCCACCCAAGAGCCTGCTGACCCACCTGAAGTTGACCCCCTTATTTCCTTGCATGCCCTCATTGTATTCTCGCCCCCCCCAAACTCTCAAGCTCATTGGATACATTAAGCACATGAAGGTCATCATCCTTGTTGACAGTGGTAGAACCCACAATTTAATTCATCATCGCATTGCCCAGGAAACCAATTTCTATATTCGTGTTGTCAATAATTTTCAAATCATGATAGCCAATGGTGGGTCCATGAAATGTGGGGGGCGATGTGAAAATGTTTATCTTCAAATTGGACATTACCAACTGAAATCTCATATGTTTTCCATTGACATGGGAGGTTGTGACATTGTGCTAGGTGTTGAATGGTTACGCACTTTAGGTCCCATTCTTATGGATTTTAAGGAATTAACCATGCAATTCCAACAGGAAGAACAAAAGTATCAATTCCAAGGTCTCACAGTTGGTTCTCTAGAGATCATTAGTTCCCATCATATGGAAAATATCCTCAAGAAAGGCCACTCTGGTATCATTGCTCAACTCCATTCTATTCAAGCCGTTGATACACCCTTTGTGCATCCTGACCTCCAAGCTATCCTTTCCAAACATCAAGTTGTATTTTCCACTCCTCAAGGACTTCCTCCTTCTCATGGTGTTCATGATCATTCCATTCCCCTTGTTCCTGGTAGTCTTCCTCCCAATGTTCTCCCTTATCGCCACCCCTTTCCCCAAAAGAATGAAATTGATAAAATAGTGCAGTAATTGCTCCAAGAAGGTGTCTTTTGCCCTAGTACCAACCCCTATTATTACCCTATGGTCATGGTACTTAAGAAAGAAGGTACTTAGCGCATGTGCCCTAAATTTTGTGCCCTCAATAAGCTCACCATCAAGGAAAAGTTCCCCATTCCTATCATTGATGATCTCTTAGATGAGCTGAGTGGTGCTCAGTACTTCAAGAAACTTGATATGCATTCTCGCTACCACCAGATACGTATGCAAGAAGCTGACATAACCAAGACTATCTTTCGAACTCACGAGGGTCACTATGAGTTTTTGGTCATGCTCTTTGGCCTATATAATGCCCCCTCCACCTTCCAAAGCCTCGTGAATCATGTCTTCTGTCCTTTTCTCTGTCATTTTGTCTTAGGTTTCTTTGATGATATTCTCATCTATAGTAAAACTTGGCAATCTTATCTTTCCCATGTGGATCAAATTCTCCATCTACTCTCGCAACACCAACTTTTCCTCAAACAATCTAAATGTTCTTTTGGCGCCTCAGAATTCGATTACTTGGGTCATCTTGGTGGCAAGGCTAGTATCAGGGTGGATCCTAAAAAGATTGAAGCTATGCAAGATTGGCCTCACCCAAAGACTCTCAAAAGTTTGCGTGGATTTCTGGGTTTAACAGGTTATTATCACAAGTTTGTTAAGAACTATGGAAAGATTGTGACACCTCTCACTGCTCTCCTTAAAAATAATTCTTTCACTTGGACTCCAACAGCTACTCAAGATTTTCAAACCTTGAAGATGGACATGTGCACCACTCCAGTCCTGGCCCTTCCTAATTTCACAAAGACCTTTGTCCTGGAATGTGATGCTTCCAGGAAAGGAATTGGCACCTTCCTTATGCAAGAGGGTCGGCCTTTGGCCTTTACCAGCAAACAACTATCAGATAAAAAATTGGGAAAATAAATATATGAAAAAGAAATTTTGGATATTATACATGCCATGGTTCTTTGGCGCCCTTATCTATTGGGGAAACACTTCCAAATTAAGATAGATCATCAAAGTCTCAATTATTTTTTGGAACAATGCCTTTCCTCCCCTGCGCAATAAAAATGGGTGACTAAGATATTTGGATATGATTATGAGATCATTTACAAGAAAGGAAAAGACAATGTGGTTGCTGATGCACTTTCTAGGAAATATAAATATGAAGGGTCCCTTTTTTCTCTCTCCTTCATTGTACCAGATTGGCTCCAAGTTGTTCGCCAGGAATGGCTACAAGATCCCAAAATTTCGCATCTGATACAACAATTGCAGTCTAATTCTCTAGTCTCCCAGGGTACTCTAGGCTCAATGATGAGCTTCAATACAAAGGTCGTTTTTATTTAAGTACAAAGTCAAAAATTAAATCCACGATACTTTTTGAGCTTTATGCTACACCCACAACTAGGCATTCAGGGTTTACCAAAACCTATGATAGGGTCAAACGTTCTTTTTTCTAGGATGGTATGAAACAGGACGTTCATAATTTTGTGGTTGAATGTGATGTGTGTCAATGCAACAAGGGAGAAACAGTCAAATCTCCTGGCATACTACAACCACTTTCGATTCCACCTGCTATTTGGAGGGATATATCTATGGATTTTGTTGTAGGCTTACCTAAATTGGGCAATAAATCAGTCATCATGGTGGTAGTTGATCGTCTTTCCAAGTATGCTCATTTTTGTGCTCTTCAACACCCATTTACAACATCCATTGTGGCTCGACGTTTCATGGATCGGGTCTTCAAGCTTCATGGCATGTCACATTCTATTGTTTCTGGTCACGGCCCAACTTTCACCAACAATTTTTGGCAAGAACTGTTCAATCTCCAAGGCACCCAATTCCACCTCATCACAACTTATCATCCCCAGACTGATGGTCAAATTGAAGTGGTCAATAAGTGTTTGGAAACATATTTGAGGTGTTTTGCATCAGAAAGAAAAAATCAGTGGGCTCAATGGTTACCACTAGTTGAATGGTGGTACAACACTTCTTACCATACAACTACCCACATGACTCCTTTTGAAGCGGTATATGGAAAAATCCACCTTCATTTCTCTCATATTTTCTAGGTGTCTCAAAGGTCCAGGCAATTGACCAAAATATTACAGTTCGAGAGGATATTCTTCGTACACTCAAAGAGAATTTGGTCATGGCCCAGAATCGCATGAAGCAACAAGAATATCAAGGTCACTCTGAATGTCAATTTGCAGAAGGGGATTAGTTGTTTCTTCGACTGCAACCTTACAAGCAAAATTCCCTCAAGGCTGACCATTGTCAGAAACTGGCACCCAAATTTTATGGTCCTTATACCGTTCTCAAGTGGGTGGGATAGGTGGCCTATCAGTTATCTTTTCCCACTCATTCTAAGCTCCATCCTATTTTTCATGTTTTTTTCTTAAAGAAGGTGATTGGAACTAAGTGCCAAACTCAAACGAACCTTCCCGAGTTGGACGAAGAAGACTCAATTTGGCTACAACCACAAGCAGTTTTGGACCAGTGTGAGCTTAGTCTGCGTCAACGAACAATCAAGGAAGTGTTAGTCCAATGGAAAGATACAACTCCAACAGATGCCACTTGGGAACCAACTACTATTCTGCAACAATTTCCTCATCTCAAGCCTTGAGGACAAGGTTGTTTTCAAGGGGGAGGACATGTTAGGGACATAAACCCTCACATAGGTAGAATAATATATTTCCATGTAATAAACGTCAATATTAATAAGGCCTAGCAATACGAAAGAATAAGTACAATGTAAGAAGACCTAATAGAAGATTCTGCTTCTAGAAGGATCTTCCTCTAGATTGTTCTATTGATAGACATATTTAGTATAAATAGGAGTCGAGGGTATGAGAAGTTTTGTCTTAGATATTATTGTAATATAGCTCTGCTCTACTGGAGGTTTCCCCCTCGAAGAGGCAAGTGAACATTGCTCTCAGTAATCAAAGTGCTCTTTCTGGTGTTATTCTGGTATCGTTTTGGTATTATTATGGTGTTTTTTTGGTTATATTGATGTTCATCTGCCATTTCTAGCTATTTATTTATGTTCTGCATACTTTTTTATATCTGGAAATTACATTTACACACAGGTATGGGGTTTATTGCTGCTCCATCCATGAATATTTTGCTCTACTCTTTAATTAAGTCATTAGTTGGCTCTTGAGTTTTCCTGTTGTCTATGCATTTCTAAAGTTATGATATGTGGAAATTTTTACTGTGTATGGATTATTAGTGAAGTTTTGGTCTCTGTGGAATTTTTACTTGAACTATTCGCATCGAGAATGTGGGTGTCTCTTAATGTTGATAAAATTGTAGTTTCTTTGTTGCTTTACCTGTGGACAAGATATTGTGTGGGAGTTTTTGGGCTTGCCTTGTCTTTGGTTTTCTTTGGTGGTTTCTCTCTGCCTGATAAAAATGGTACCATAGCTCGTAGTCTTTGGGTTATTTTTAGACTCTTCATGTAATCTAATTATATGGCTATCATTCTCATGCCCTTGTATAAGCTTTGTGACTGAGACTGTTGATGAAACTAATGGTGGTAATGAGACCGTTGAAGACATTCCTTTTTCCAAACACTCAAAATGTTGGTCTTCTGGTCCTCCCATACCTCATCATTGTTGTTGATTGGTATATCAAACTGTGTATCTGACTAATGCTACAAGGGTGGCCAACACAACATTTAATAAAGGCATTGTTCGTGCTCATTTTTAGTCACGGGTCTTGTTGTTTATTTACTGTGCGAAGTTAGAAAGAATGCTAAGCCCACTTATTTTTGTAATACAATATGTCATGTGGAAATAATTGGGGTGATGGCAGCATTACAAAACCATTGTTTAAGGGATATGACCTAATGTACGTTCGATTTTATATGAAAATAATACCTCTGTGGATGAATTACACATGCATTAATTGAGTTTTGTGAGCTAGAATGAAGGGGAATTTTAGAAGAATTGTTATTTGAAGTCTCAATTTGGAATTGTCTTATACACATGAATCCTTTTTGTGGCCACTTCATGGAACCATGTAGTGATTTAAAATGTATTGGTGTCAATATCGTGAACCACAGTCTGTCCATTCCTCGATTGTTGGTTGTGATTATTGTGGCATTGTGTCTCCTCGACTATATTGTGCACAAGTTGTGTTATTATTGTTGAATGTTTCTTGGGTAAAATATTATGAAATGATTCATGTGCAATGCAACTTCTAGATGCAAATGAACAACCTTGAAGTGAAATATTGGTTCTGGAATTTTGGAAACAGAGTGTTGAGTTTCAGTTTTGAAACAGTAAAGGGGTTTAAATTTTGATGTTGGAAACGACATTATTTGATATATGATAGAACATTATCCATGGGAGTCCTTTCCATTATGCCATTTTATGCAAAATACACTCCCCTCATTATCCCAATTACATTTTTACACTCCATGTTATGTTGTTACTCATTTTTAAGGAAACGTTTGTATGGAAATAAAAGAAGTGATGTGGAAGTTAATTGATGATTGGTATTCTGGGAGACGGTTGTATACACATTTTGATTGTTTTATTGATTGCTTGAACAATATTCATGAATCTTTCCTCCTCCATGATATCATTTTACACACAATACAAACCTCCCATACTCCCAATGACCCTATCAATCCCCTGTTCATATGGAAATTAATTAATGAAAGATTTATGGATGATTTGCATGGGTTTTGTGGTAAATAATAGAGCCAACTCTTGATTTATTTAAGTTGAGTTTCATGTATGGATTATTAAGAACCTCATGATTGATTAAATATTTCTGCAGAATGATTTTTTTTCAATAGGGACAATAATGGTCGAAATAATAGAGGCAGAGGTAACTGACAGCGAGGCCATAGAAGGCCTCGGTTTTCTATTCACTTTGATGTTGATCCACAAGAGTTGAACTAGTTGTTTCAAGTTGGGTTTTTTAATTTGGTTGGCCATGGTATATTGCATCCCCTACCTAACAGACCCCCATTTCAACCTCCTCGGAATTTTCTCGGCATTCATGTTCCTCCACATGTGTCAATGCAGCCCGAAGTCCCCGCTAATGACGGTTGGAAAGAAATTGTACACGATCTTGTCCCTCACCATCGTGGTTGGCCCACTGTGTCATTTCCTTTACCACCACCAATTAATATCAATGTTCAAATTGCTCATGTTGTTTCACCAGTATATTCCTTGCACACCAACAAAAGACTAAAAATTTATATCTTGCAACCTATGCAAGACAAAGGAAAAGCAGCGCCCCCCCTCCAGTCCATCCACAGAGTCTTCTAAGTCTATGTCTTCACATCTCCACCTAAAAGATGAATTCTCCCATGTGATTAGCGCAATACAACCCCAGGGGTCTAACCAGCCAAGGGTTACCCCAAAAAATTCAAGAGGAGACAACAGTGAGAAGAGGAAATATGCCTCACACAACAACAAATATGGATTTTAATGATTTTTATGTGATTCGGTGATAAAGACAGTGTTTCATGATTTTGAACAAATTTTTGGACAACAAGCTTATATTTTGGATATTTTTTGTGGATAAGATGGATACATTATTTTTTGGGGATATGGTCTTAAATTTTGTTGATATTTAAATATTCAACTTAAATGATATCCATGGGAGCTACAAGGGTGTTATATGATCCAAATGATTAATTTTGTATTTTATATTTGATTATTAGCAAAGAAAATGATGGGAGTCACAAGGGGTCCCACCTATTTGGTTATTATTAATTAGACCCTTATTTATATATTATTATTAATTATTTCTTCCCAAACTAATTAGTTAAGTTTAACTTGACTTAACTAAAGAAAGTAGTTTAACTAACTCAACTTATTGAGAAAGAATAAAGGTTCAATGAGAGGAAAAAACAACAGGAGAATAGAAGGGGAACTACAACACTAAGGTTTTCTCTCTAGTTAGTGAGATAGCTTCAGTTTTCATTCATTTATGAGTTTAGTTGAAAGCCTAATCCTCTTGATCATAACAGGGTCTTATTTAAGGCAACATGATTAAAAACTGAATCATACATTTCAGTAGCTTGTTTTAAAGGTGTTTGATTTATCTTTGATAGTCTGTGTATTCTTGTTGGTTTATGAATTAATTTTCATAGCTGATAAAGAATATCTTGCAGAGTCAAGTGGCAACATTTTGTGTCAAGTTGATCAAGATCATTAGTTTCATTTTTATTTAACTTTTAGGGTACTTTTGTATGGTTCCCATCAGAGACTTCTAAATCTGACTTTGGTCCATACCCTCGCAGGGGTTTGTAAAAGAGAAATATATTGTTGTATCTCAGAATGAAATAAAATCATATTATTGTTCTGTCTCATACATGTGTTTTCATGACTTGGTTCTTAATTTTGCTTGTGTCTCCATGTTTATTTCAATGTAAAATCCATATACATTCACCTAGATTTGTTTAAATTTTTATTTTTACATTGTTACAAATATAAAAAATAAAATCAGCCTTGATCCTTTGTAATTGATACTTGTGGATTGAGTAAACGTTTTGAGGCTATAAATCCTGAGTGACATTCCCAACTATCTTGTCCTATCCAGGAAATATCTAAAAATGATTGAGTAAGGTGTTCCATACCTTTTCCTAAACATTTATTTGGCGACCATACTGGGGAGATCTTCCATATCTCTTTGGTTGATTGTATTCACAATTATCTTTGAATCTTTCTGTTTTATGCGAATACTCTTTGACTGATTTTTCTCATGACAATACCAACAACAAGATAGCCTAATATTGAACACAATCTTAAAGACCAGACTAGCATTGCCTTGACCTTATTCAGTATTATTTTAGAAACTGTTGGCACCCGGGTTGAGCTTGAATTCTCTTGGGAAGTAGTTGAACAAGATATAAGTATCCGTTAACGCAGAGAAGCCAGGTAAAGGCAACCTAGAAATCAGCAGTAACCTCCCTTTTCATAAGTCTTTGGTCTTCTTTTTCATGTCCTCAAATTCTCTCTTTTCTAGAAGAAGAAGAGGATTGTCCCCTGAAGTTATTCCTATCATTGAAATAGGAAGGAGGAAAGCCATTTTTTCAACCCAAGAAATCACTCTAAGGAGGAATTTTCCTGATTATACCTGCTCACCTTTTTCACCCTTACCCGTCACTTTCAAAATGGAATCTACGAGTGGTGCTAGTGGTGTTGGAGGTGCTTCGTCATCCCAACCTTCGGCCTCATCGGTAATTGCTAATATATATATATCCATCAAGTTCCTATCAAATATGCTACCAACCCTGCTAAAGTTATAAATAAATACAGGATTTTTCAGTTTGAGGAAGATGCTATGACCACCCCATGGCATGTATCTTCTCCCTTGAATCTCGTACCTGCTACTCGTTCATTACCCAAGTTTAAAGAGCATATTCCTAAGTTCTCAAGGAATAATATTGTCTTTACAAATGAACATCTAGTGGCATTTTATAATGCTTGTCATAATATCAAGGCTAACGATAACGATACATGAATGCACTTATTTTTCAACTCCCTTGAAGGAAAAGCGGCAGTTGAATTTTTTGATCTCCCTCCAAAAATCCTTTCCACTTGGGAAGAGTTGGTTTATTGGTTCAAGTCTACTTATGGACAATCCAAGAGCTCGATCGAACAGTTAAGGGAATATAACAATATTTCTTACAAATATGGTGAGACTATTAAGTCCTTTAACCTTCACTTCACCAAATTGTACAATCAAATCCCTGAACTAATCCACCCACAAAATCAATCCGCTTCCATGCATTATTATAATGTGCTTCCCTCTCCTTATTGTCATAGGCTCTAAGAAAAGGATATTGACAATCTTGGCTCCGCTCTCCACACTTGCATGGAGTACGAAGAGCAACTTGAAAGAACAAATCTCCCTAAAGGAGACTCAGTCAAGAAAACATATATGTTTTCCCTCCTACAAATTTTTCAAGATATGAACAATCAGATGATATCCTATGACCGAAAGGGAAATTTTCCCTCACTTACTCCTGGGGAATCTTCTTCTTCCTCAGCGCCTTTAAGGAATGAAAATGAGAAAAAAAATTAGCCCTAAGCCATTATGTCTTGCAGTTGGTGTAACTTCTACGAAGAAAATCATGAAGAAAGTACTTGTGAAGTTAAGGAGAGTGTCAAAGATAAAATATTCGGCAAGAATCCCAAAACCACTATCGTTGTTCTAGATTGGGCAGAACCGAAAGATGTTATGATAATAAATACTAGGAGAAAAGCGTATTCTCCTAAAGGGAAATACGATCCTCCTCATACTTCTTCCACTCCAACCTCATATTCACAAGGTACTAATGTTCAAACTGTCAAAATTCTCGAAATTCAAGGAGTTCCTTCCCCTCTTCCCTCTTCCAAGTATAAAATCCTTAACCAATTGGATAATATCAAGGCCGATTCTACTCTTTTGTACATGGTTGTCTTCCCTGAACAACAGAAGCATCTCAAGAATTTTATGGAAGGAAAAGATTCTATCATAGCCAACCTTTTTTAAGAGACAAAAGAAAAGGATTCCACTGTAAATAAGATAGGTGTAAATAATTTTAGACACCCTGTAAAAAACCCTCCATTTTTCATTTCTGCAAAAATTATGGATAAGATAGCCCATTGTTTCCTAATTGATGGTGGTTTGGGTCCAAGCATAATGTCAAAAATCATCATGGAGGAGCTAGGCTTATCATGCAGTAATGGAAATTCTAGAATCATGCTCTCCTATAACATTCGACAACAATCAACTATAGGTGAAATCCAAGATGTAACTTTAGTTATGTGTGCAAATCCCGAAATAAGGACAACCCTCAACATCAAAGTAATCGAGATGCCAATAAGAAACTATTATATTATCTTAGGAAGAGAATGGAAAGACCTAACAAGTGGACATATTTCGCTTGATGGAACACACTTATCCGTTCCTCGGAATGTAAAGAATATTATAGTCCTAAGAGAAGGAATAATTTCACCATACATAGAGAGCATTCCTCAACTAAATGTAAACTATCTTGAGGAAGACTTAGGGGTGTACTCTATCTTTGCTAATGAGGGTGAAACTACTCTGGAACAAATTGATTTGGAAGATGGTATGTGGCACATGCATTTCAATGGCTCATGCTCAAACGAAGGTAATGGAACCGGCATTATCTTATACTCACCTATAGGTAAAATTCACATTTTTTCTTATAGGTTAGAGTTTTCTTGCACGAACAATGTCATTGAGTTTGAATCCTTACTATTAGGCATCAAAAATGATTATAACCCTGGTTGCAACCACCTTACAGTTTTTGGTGATTCTGAACTTGTTGTGAAACTTGTGCATAAAATCTATTCTCCTAACAATAATTTGATGAAACGCTATACCCAAGTTGTTTGAATGCTTATCTCGAACATGTTATCATTTAACATCACTTATGTTAAGAGTGAACTTAATTCAATGGATGATAGGTTAGTTGTATTTGCGACATCTCCTACTCGACAACTTCTACTCCAAAGGCCTAATTGTACATTTCAATATTTATATCGTCCTCACGTTCTTGATGATGTAGAATCATGGCAGGTTTTCCCTAATGATGAAGGCATATATTCTTTCATACAAAATGAACCATTTATGCCCAAGGAAATCATATCTATGGAAGATGACAAATTTCCAAAAGGATTGACTCCTCTCGAAAGAACATTTTCGTCGAGTGATGTAAGAAAAAAAGAAACACATAAAGAAGAGGAGTCGAAAAGGAAAGTGGGTGATACCATTTCCTTGAACCTTGGGACATCAAAATCTCCAAACATGGTTAAAATAGGTGCCCAATGTTTCTACGAATAAAAGGAAAAATTCAAAGAACTACTATGTGAATTTCAAGATGTTTTTGCATGGTCATACGAGGATCTTCATGGTTTTGATCCTACTTTCATACAACATGTCATTCCTATCAAGGAAGGGATAAAACTAGTTAGGCAAAAACAAAGACCCATTAACCTCGCGCTTGAAGCTACTATTAGAAAGGAGTTGGAAAAAATTTTGAAATATGGTATAATCTTCCCAGTTAATTATTCTGAGTGGGTTTAAAATTTGGTTCCTATTAGGAAAACAAATGGTTAGATTCAATTATGCATGGATTTTTGTTCATTAAATAGAGCAAGCGTAAAATATCATTTTCCTCTCCCTAAAATGGAAATGATTTTGCAACAGGTCACAGGGTCACAAATGATGTCCTTACTTGATGGTTTCTCTGGATATAATCAAATCAAGGTAAAAAGGACTGATAGATACAAAAGCACATTTACTACACGCTGGGGCACATTTTCTTATGAACGCATGCCTTTTGGTTTGTCTAATGCAAGTGCCACTTTCCAAAGAGCTATTCAAATAGATTTTGACAATCTGATCAGTAAGATCATCCAGGTTTATCTTGGTGATTTGAATGTCTATTCAAAGAATCTATTGGATCACTTTGGTCATCTCAGAAAAGTTCTCATGCGATGCAGAAAATTTGGCTTTTCTTTAAATACTTCTATTTTTGGCGTCACCAAGGGCAAGATCCTTGGGCATATCATCTCTGATTCAGGAAGAAGCATAGATCCCAAAAGGATTATTGCTATTTGAACCTTCCTACCCCCACTTCCAAAAATAAAGTTCAAGCCTTTATGGGCATTATCAAATTCGTTCGTAGGTTTGTTCTTGATTTTTCCTTAATGGTTAAACCAATTCATAATATTCTAAAGAAATATTGTTCCTTTTCTTGGACAGATGATGTCGAAAATGATTTCGTAAGGATTAAGAAGTCAATCAGTTCCACGTTGTTTCTGTTGAAACCAGACTTTGAGAAAGATTTTATCATATACACTAATGCCACTGAGGAAGTAGTTTCTTCTATTCTCTTACAATGTGATGACCAGAATAATGAAAAACATATAGCTTACATGAGCCAAAGTTTATTAGAAAATGAATTTAAGTACTCTTATATTGAGAAACATGCCTTTGCTCTTGTTAAATCTGTAGATAAATTTCATCACTTTATTCTAGGAAAACATACGTAGGTAAAATTCCCTTTTCCTGCTGTCAAGTTTCTACTTTCACAAACTTATCTTTCAAGGAAGCTTGCACATTGGCTTGCCAAAATCCAGGAGCATGATTTAACCATCATGACTTCGAAAAAATTTAAGGGACAAGACTTAGCCCTTCACGTATCTCAACATGATGAAGAAAGTGAAGAACTTGAGGATCGCGATGATTCTCTTTCAGCTCTATTTATATTGAGAACCAAAATATTTCTATAACTAAACACCCCTGGTATAAAAATATGGTGTATTACTTGCAGTATCATAAATTCCCAGATGATTTAGATCCTCATCAGAGGAGAAGACTCAACCTTGAATCTTCCAGGTATATTTTTTTATCAGAATTTTTGTTCAGAAGCTCTGTTGGTGGTATATTACTTCGATGTGTGAATGATGAGGAAGCAAAAAAATTGTTACATGAAACTCATGGATCTTCAGATTCGGTCATTCACGTTGGTGGCCACTTTTTTGCTAAAGCTACTTCTTTTAAAATCATAAGAAATGGTTACTATTGGCCTTCAATTTTTCGAGATTCTTATAAATTCGCAAGATCTTGTGACAACTGCCAAAAATTCACTAGGAAAACACATATTTCTACTATTCCTTTGCAACCTGTTCTCCCAGATTTTCCTTTTTCTAAATGGGGCCTAGATTTTATTGGTCCTATTAATCCTTCATCTTTTGCAGGGAATATTTTTATTTTGACAACCACCGATTATTTCACTAAGTGGACTGAAGTTGTCCCTCTTATACACTCATAGGATGAGCAAGTAATTTATTTCCTGGAAACTAATATATTCTCCATATTTGGCATTCCTTTAGAGATTATTACAGACAATGGTCCCACTTTCATTTCCGCAAAATCAACTCGATTTCTAGCTAAGTTGGGAGTCAAACATTTCACTTCATCAACTTATTACCCCCAAGGAAATGGGAAAGTTGAGTCTACTAACAAGAATATGGTTAGGATTATAAAGAGGATCATTGAAGATAAGCCACGTCAATGGAATACCCTCCTTACCTACGCCCTTTGGGCAGATCTCACTACTACCAAGGTAAGCACAGATTACACTCCCTTTTAGTTTGTTTATGGTCAAGAAGCCATTCTACATATTGCGTTGGAACTCTCCTCTCTATGGATGATGTTACAGATTGAAGAATTAAATTCTTCCAATGTCCCTCAAAGGATAAATGCACTATTATCCTTAGAAGAACAAATCATTTTTTCCTTGGAAAACATAAATATAAGACAACAAACTGTAAAAAACTATTTTAACAAACGTGCAAAAGCTGCCAAATTTAAGGCAAATGAGGAGGTCTTACTTTGGGACTCATCCCATGCTAACAGGGGAAGACATTCGAAGTTCCAGAGATTATGGCTAGGTCCTTTCAAAATCGCTTTTGTCCTAGGCGCAAACTCTTACCTTTTAAAGGATTTGGAAGAGCGATTGTTTTCTTATAGTGCCAATGGTTCCCACTTGAAACATTATGTGGAACCAGCTTGATTGATAAATTCCAGGTGGAAATCACTGTTGTATATATCTTTTTGTTTTACTGTTTTAATTTTCTTCGTTCAATTGACTTTTCAATTTTTGTTGTTTTATTTTTTGTTGTTTTATTTTTTGTTGTTTTATTTTCTGTTGTTTTGTTTTGATGTTTATCAGGAATAAATTTTCGATGAATTTGCCACAACAAAGCCATTATGTAAGTATTGTTGATCAATAAAAATAAATTTTACACAGTTTTCACAATGTCCTCCTTTAGACATCATTAAAATTTCTTTTTTCTTTCAATACTGTTGTAAGATAGATGATTTGGTCGTCTTCCCTATTTTCTACTATCCCTTTCTTCCCTCCATCCCGAGATTCAAAAGAGCATATCAAAAAATTTCCCCTTAACACGAAGAAACACTTTTTTCTATGACTGATCGAATTTTATGCATATAGGACCAAACCCCCTCATACGTACCACTTGTCATGAGTTATTCCCAAAATCCCGTCTCATTATTTCCCTTAAACCATATTTCCCCCCCTATTGCATAATCATTATGTTCAACAATTATTTGATCTATGTTCATCGATCTATGAAACCAGACATTATGAGTTATTAATCTGATGGAAACAAATTTCCCTGTGGAGTCGCCAGTTTGTTGACGACCAAAAGTGCAACATAGGGTACTTGCTTGCAAATGGTTGCAACACCTTATTATTTAATTATATTTAATAATATACTAATAGGTGGGACCCCTTGTGTGACTTGTGTGAATATGATGAAGAGACGATACTTATGCTTTATAGTTGTTTGAGATGAGCTCTATAGTTTATTTTCTTTTAAATTCGTTGTTGAAATAATTGATCAAATGATGTTATGGGAGATGTGATTAAAGGAGAAATGTTTTCGTCTTTATACAACCCTCACAAGTGTTATTATGCTGCATTTAGTTTGATAAAAGATCTAAACTCCATGTTTCAAGTTGTATGCGATATATGGTCTGGTGATTACCTAGATTTCATGTTACAAGAGTTGTGCACATTGTTTAAATTAGAAATCTAAAGTTGGGACTTGGTATCCCTAGCAAGGTTTTGATATATGTCACATTGGATTTTTAAAACAAAGGTTGGTACATTTGTTAAGATTGAAACCTAGGAAAATGGTGGTGTATCAAGCTTGCAAGTAATTGTTAGTGGGTTGTGCGCTATATGGTTAGATTTCTCGTAATGGATATGGATGAATGTGTAATTGTAGATACGGAGTGCAGTAAATGCACGTCGCTCTAACCTACCTCAAGCTCGCCACCCTAGCCATTTTTCATTTGGTCTTTTGTTGGTTGTTGTTACTCTGCTTTGTTCGGTTGTGGAATAGTTATACAGACTTGGTCGACTCTCCTTGGCAATTTTTACACACAGGTATGGGGTTTTTTCTGCTCCATCCATGAATATTTCTCTTTGCTCTTTAATTAATTCAATAGTTGGCTCTTGAGTTTGCTCGTTGTCTGTGCATTTCTAAAGTTATGATATGTGGAAATTTTGACTGTGTATGGATTATTAGCGAAGTTTTGGTCTCTGTGGCATTTGTATTTGAACTATTCACATTGAGAATGTGGGTGTCTCTTGCTATTGATAAAAATGTAGTTGCTTTGTTTCTTTACATTTGGACAAGATATTGTGTGGGATTTTTTCGGCTTGCCTTGTCTCTGGTTTTCTTTGGTGGTTCCTCTGTGCTTGATAAAAATGTTACCACAACTCACAGTCTTTGGGTTATTTTTAGACTCTGTCTGTCATCTAATTATAAGGCTATCATGTTCGTGCCCTTGTATAATCTTTGTGATTGAGACTGTTGATGAAACTAATGGTGGTAATGAGACCATTGAAGACATTCCTTTGGAAAAACCCTCAAACTGTTGGTTTTCTCATCCTCCCATACCTCATCATTGTTGTTGATTGGTATATCAAACCCTGTATTTGACTAACGGTGCAAGGGTGGCCAACCCAACATTTCATAAAGGCATTGTTCATGCTCATTTTTAGTCATGGGTCTTGTTGATTATTTACTAAGTGAATTTAGAAAGAATGTTAAGCCCACTTATTTTTGTAACACACTCTGTCATGTGGAAATAATTGGGGTGATGGAAGCATTGCAAAACCAATGTTTAAGGGATATGACCTACTGTGCATTCAATTTTATATGAAAAGAATACCTCTGAGGATGAATTATATATGCGTTGAATGAGTTTTGTGAACCCGAATGAAAGGGAATTTTGGAAGCATTTTTATTTGAAGTGTCAATTTGGAATTGTCTTATACACATGAATCCTTTTTGTGGCCACTTTGTGGAACCCTGTAGTGATTTAAAATGTAATAGTGTTAATATTGTGAACCACAGTCTGTCCATTACTCGACTGTTGGTTGTGATTATTGTGATTATTGTGGCATTGTGTCTCCTCGATTATGTTTCACGCAAGTTGTGTTATTACTGTTGAATGTTTCTTGGGTAAAAGATTATGAAATGATTCCTGTGAAATGCAACTTCTAGCTGAAAATAAACAGCCTTGAAGTGAAATATCAGTTCTGGAATTTTGGAAACAGAGTGTTGAGTTTCAGTTTTGAAACAGTAAAGGGGTTTAAATTTTAATGTTGGAAATGGCATTGTTTGATATATGATAGAACAATATCCATGGGAGTCCTTTCCATTATACCATTTTATGAAAATTACACTCCCCTCATTATCCCAATTACATTTTTACACTCTGTGTTATGTTGTTACTCATTTTTAAGGAAAATTCTGTAGGGAAATAAAATAAATGATGTGGAAGTTAATTGATGATTGGTATTATGGGAGATGGTTGTATACACAGTTTGATTGTTTTATTGATTGCTTGAACAATATTTGTGAATATTTCCTCCTCCATGATATCATTTTATGCACAATACAAACCCCCCATACTCCCAATGACCCTATCAATACCCCATTCATATGGAAATTAATTAATGAAAGTTTTATGGATGAATTGCATGGGTTTTGTGGTAAATAATAGAGCCAACTCTTGATTTATTTAAGTCAAGTTTCATGTATGTATTATTAAGAACCTCATGACTGATTAAATATTTCTACAGAATGAGTTTTTCCAGCACGGGCAGTAATGGCTAAAATAATAGAGGCATAGGTAGTTGGCAGCGAGGCCATCGAAGGCCTCAGTTTTCTATTCACTTTGATGTTGATCCACAAGAGTCGAACCAGTTGTTTCAAGATAGGTTTTTTAATTTGGTCAGTCGTGCTATATTGCATCCCTGACTTGACAGACCCCCTTTTCGACCTCCTCGGAATTTTCTCGGCATTCGTGTTCCTCCACATGTCTCAATGTAGCCAAAAGTCCCCGCTAATGACGGTTAGCAAGAAATTGTCCACCAGCCTGTCTCTCACCACCGTGGTTGTCCCACTGTGTCATTTCCTTTACCACCACTAGTTACTCCCAATGCTTAAATTGCTTATGTTGTTTCTCCAGTACAGTCCTCGCACGCCAGCAAAAGATTAAAAACTGATATCTCACAACCTGTGCAAGATAAAGGAAAAGCAACGGCCTCCCCCTCCAGTCCATCCACAGAGTCTTCTAAGTCTTTATCTTCACGTCTCCACCTAAAAGATGACTGCTCCCATGTGATTAGCGCAATATAGACCCAGGGATCTAACCAACCAAGGGCTACCCCAGAAAAGTCAAGAGGAGACAACAATGAGAAGAGGAAATATGCCTCACACAACAAAAAATATGGATTTTAATTATTTTTATGTGATTCAGTGATAAAGACAGTGTTTCATGATCTTCAACAAATTTTTGGACAGCAAGCTTTTATTTTGGATATTTTTTGTGGATAAGATGGATATATTATTTTTTGGGGATATGGTCTTAAATTTTGTTGATATTTAAATATTTGACTTAAATAATATCCATGGTAGCTACAAGGGTGTTATATGATCCAAATGATTAATTTTGTATTTTATATTTGATGATTGGCAAAGAAAATGATGGGAGTCACAAGGGGTCCCACCTATTTAGTTATTATTAATTATTCCCTTATTTTTATATTATTATTAATTATTTCTTCCCAAACTAATTAGTTAAGTTTAACTTGACTTAACTAAAGAAAGTAGTTGAACTACCTCAACTTATTGAGAAAGAATAAATATTCAATGAGAGGAAGAAACAAGAGAATAGAAGGGGAACTACAACACTGAGGTTTTCTCTCTAGTTAGTGAGATAGCTTCAGTTTTCATTCATTTATGAGTTTACTTGAAAGCCTAATCCTCTTGATGACAAAGAGGTCTTATTGAAGGCATCAAGATTCAAAACTGAATCATACATTTCAACAGCTTCTTTTAAAGGTGTTTGATTTATCTTTAATAGTTTGTGTATTCTTTTTGGTTTACGAATTAATTTTCATGGCTGATAAAGAATATATTGCAGATTCAAGTTGCATCATTTTGTGGCAAGTTGATCCAGATCATTAGTTTCAGTTTTATTTCACTATTAGGGTATTTTTGTATGGTTCCCATAGGAGACTTCTAAATCTGACTTTCGTCCATACCCTCGCGGGGGTTTGTAAAAGAGAAATACAGTTTTGCATCTCAGAATGAAATAAAATCATATTATTGTTCTATCTCAGACATGAGTTTTTATGACTTGGTTCTTCCTTTCGCTTGTGTCTCCATGTTTACTTCAATGTAAAATCTATATACATTCACCTAGCTTTGTTTAAGTTTTTATTTTTACATTGTTACAAATATAAATCATACAATCGGCCTTGATCCTTTGTAATTTATACTTGTGGATTGAGTGAAAGTTTTGAGGCTATAAAACCCGGGTGACATTCCCAACTATCTTGTCCTATCCAGGCAAGATCTGAAAATGATTGAGTAAGGTGTTCCATACCTTTTCCTCAACAATGAGTGTTGACCCTCGACCAAGTTTTGAGGAAACATTGGTCATATTTGGCCCACTTTTGGACTTCGACACGATGTTCGAAGAAGGAGAGCCCAGGCAGAGCTGAGATCATGGATCTCACTTATTTTTCGGGCTATGTGGACCCAGTAAGGGGTTCTTTAGGGTTTTTGTAATGTGTTATGGGATGTTGGCCCATGGGGTTTTCCCATGTTTAGGCCTTATTGTAAGGATTTGTAAAAGTATAAATAAAGAAGTCTATATTGTAAAAGGAAGGAGCTAGCTAGATAAGTGAAAGTAGTTCAAGTGGCTTTGTGCAAGGGAATGTATGTGTGTTAAGGCTTTGTGCTTGATAGAGAGTTGGATATGTGCCTTGACCTAGATTTAGAAGGAGGATCTGGTGCTCAGTGCACTGATCTCATGTCCAGTGTGAAGCTCGACTCTGTGGCTTAGTGCACAAGAGTAACTGACTGTAAGATATTGATGAATAATAAAGAGGCAAAGTGGTTGGTGGATGTAGCCCCACACTAGGGTGAACCACGTACATCTGGTGTCTTATGGTGTGGTTTGTGCAATGATTATCTCTGTTATGTTTTTCTTAGTGCTTAGATTAGATATGTAATGGATATGTATATGCTTCTTTAATGCTTTTCTTATGATAAATTGCTAGATCTTATTCACAGTGCTAAGTGCTAAGTGTTTGAAGTGCATAATCTTTGTTGTTATTACGCTAGATCTATCTGTGGGTATGTTCTACAATGTTAATAAGGTTAATGAACTATTGCATGATTTCTTCCTAAGCGTTAACAAAATACTTTGTGAAGTGTTATTATCATAGATATGTGTCCCAGCCTGGTTACATACACCTACGTCATGTAACCCCCCATGCTTCTACCTCGGGTGAGACTTCACCTGCTTCACAGGTGTTGCCGAAAGGGCTGATAGTCAAGGTTTTTTTGGTGCGTTGTTAAGCATTGAACCCTAGGTCTACCCCTATGCCAAAAAATGGTTCTGTTGCCGGGACCTGAAACTGTGATTGTTGGGAACTGAAAAAGAGAAGCCATGTGCATAGATATGCTACTGAAGTGCGCAGTACTCTACTTGACTTGCAAAGCTTTGTGCTAAGAAAGAAATTTGATCTGAAGAAAAGAGGTAAGATCTGAAAAGAGGTAAATATTTGTTCTTTGATAAGAGTAATATAAGTGAAATTTTTTGTTTCGAAAGCATGAATTTAAGTATGTTTAACAGATTCTATCCTAGTTTGAAGGTTAGGGCACAGTTGAAAGAAAGAGTTGATTTGAGTAAATTTAATGGAAATGAAGAAAGATATGTTATTCCTATGCATAGAAAGAGTTTTTGGACTAATAAATGGATGCAGAAACCTAGAAATAATTTTTGCAGATTGCAGGTCCAACACTATGATCCTAAGGGAAGTGCACAATGCATAAGAGGTTGGGGAACATTTAAAAGAAAAAGAGGATTAACTTTGTGTTATAACTGCAGAAGACCAGGAAATGTTTCTAAGGAATTCCCTAGCACATGCCATATCTATCTTTGTTGTAAGATTGTTGGTCATGAGGTTGAGGATTGTTCAAGGATGATTGCTAAAGTTGAACGAATGAACATAAGACAAGAAAAATACGAAGAGATTCAAGAGATTAAGGGCATATTAGAAAATCATAAAGAGAAAGAATCAAAGGAAGTTCAAACTATGATATCACAGTTGAAAGAAACAATGGATGTTCATAAAGATGTCAGTTTACCAGAGATCTTGAAAGTAAAACAGTGCATAAATCCAAGAATAGAAGACTTTGACATAGACTGTGTCTTGGATGAAGAAACACAAGTGAATAGTATGACAGAAGAAACTTGGGAAATTTTGGGAAAGCCTACTATGGTACCTTCATTGGGAAGGATAGGCTTTTTTAAGGGTAATATGATAACCCTATGTGGAGTATTTACTAATGTACTTATTATTGTTGAGGGAACATCAACTGAAGAAGAATTTGAAGTCATTAAGTTTGTTGGGGACATCACCCCTTTCCCACCTTTGTTAGGTAAAACTTGGATTGAGAAGGATCAGATCAGAAGGAAAGTGTAAGTTTTAAACCTATGAAGTAAATCAATGCATATAGATTCTTAAGCAAAACAAAATTTAATCAATGGCTCATTCACATAGTACACAGAGATTTATACCGGAAACCCTCAACCAGGAAAACCTTTCTTATATTCATTATATCGAATTTCACCATTCACTATACAATATATACAATGTTTTTAGGTATTCCGTAGATACCAAAACCCTAATCCCTAAAACCGAGATTATTTTTAGTAAACTTCTAAAAATAGCAAAATMTGCTAAAAATAGCAAAAACGCCCCAAAAACAAATTTCGGGGCACTGCCCTGAACCCCGTCGACCCTGGGCTATGCCCGATGCCAAACGTTGCACGTAACCAGGAGGGGGCATACCTGCCCCCCCCCAGGACCCCCCTAGGAAAGCGCCCGACGCACATGACACATACAAGCCACTACTACGAGGGATCTTCAGACGCAGTTGTCGAATCTAACATACCCACACACGCACATGCAAAGAATATAACACATACCCAACATTCTCCCACTTGTTGTTTTCTTTGCATCCAGGGGTCCCAATATTATATAGTCAACAATCTAGGGCAACAATGCCCATTGTTACTCTACATCAGAAGAACTTTTTTGTGCTTACAAACTTTGTCAATGAATCTGCAACATTCTTCAAAGTGTCAACCTTTTCCAGCAACACTTTCTTTTCTTCAACCATGTCTCTCACAAAGTGATACTGAACATCAATATTCTTTGTCTTTGAATGATAGGTTGGGTTCTTTTCCAGGAAGATTTCACTTTGACTGTCAAAATCTAATCTCACTGCTTGTTGTACCAACCCAATACCTGAACACAATCTTTGTAACCATACTACTTCTTTGCTTACATGAGTGGCTGCCATGTATTCAATGTCCATAGTTGAGAGTGCCACTACATCCTGTCTTTTGCTCATCCAATTGATTGCTCCTCCAAATAGGTTAAACACATACCCACTTGTAGATCTTTTGCGATCTAGATCTCTAGCCCAGTCTGCATCAACAAAGCCATGTATGTCCACCACTTTGTCCAATCCTGGTCTTCCTTGGTAGCATAATCCACAATTGGTAGTGCCATGCAAATACTTGAAGACCCTCTTTACTGTCGTCTAATGCTCCTTCCCTGGTTTTGACATATACCTACTCAAAACTCCCACTGCATGTGTAATGTCCGGTCTAGTACAGACCATTGCATACATCAAACTGCCAACTGCATTGGTATATGGAACATGGGACATGTCCTCTTCTTCTTCCTATGTCTTGGGACACTGATCTGCAGATAACTTTACACCTATAGGAATAGGAACCTTGACCAGTTTACTTCCATGCATATTAAACCTCTACAATATCATATCAACATATTTTCTCTGATTCAACCAAAATTTCTTGTTTGTACGATCTCTTTTAATCTCCATTCCCAGAATGAAGTTAGCAGCACCGAGATCCTTCATGTCAGATTTGATTTCACCTCCTTGATAACATCCATGTTATTTCCTACCAAAAACATATCATCAACATACAACACTACATAAATTAAGTGATTACCAACCTGCTTGGAATATACACTATGATCATCCCTGCTTCTTACAAATCCCAATCCAAGGATGTATGTGTCAAACTTTTGGTACCACATCCTAGGTGATTGCTTCAGACCATATAGTGACTTCTTTAGCTTACAGACCAACTCTTTCTTTCCCTTCACTACAAAGCCACAGACTAGTTGTTTCTTTTCCCTTCACTACAAAGCCTTCGTTGTTTCATGTAGATTTCTTCCATATACCCATGTAGAATGTTGTCTTCACATCCATCCGTTCCACCCCAAGATCAAAAGCAACAACAGATAAAATAAATCTAATTAAATTGTTCTTTAGCAACAAGAGAAAAATTCACCAAAGTCAATTCTACTTGGGAATAACCTTTTTCTACTAATCGAAAGCTTTGTATTTCTCCACTTTTACCTCAGTATTAAACTTTCTTAAACAACCATTTGGTACCAATAGATTTTCTTCCATCCTGAAACTCAACTATATCCCATGCCTCATTCTCATTCAAGGCATCCATATTTTCAACAATATTCTTTTCCAGAAGTTACTATCCTCCTAATTCACCTGCCTGATAGTTCTGGTATCATCATCAGTATTAGATAAACAAAATTGGAACAAAAATCAAGTAGACTATACCTTCTGCTTCTTCTATCCTCACCCATCTCCCACATCGGGTATGAGGTTCTTCTTCTTCTTCCTTCTTCTCGTGAGCGATTCACCATCATCCAACTCAAGCTCTATTTCTTTTCTCGTGTCTATTCATGCTAGGAATTCCTGTTTGACACATCTTTTACCTCTCTAAAACAACATCTCAACTATAAATAGTTTTCTTGGTTTCTCGTTCCAAAGTTTATATCCTTTCACACCATCTTTATAACCACAAAGATACTTTTCAAATTCTTTTTTTCTAGCTTACTCTTATTTTCCTTGGAACATGTACATAAGCATCACAACCCCTAAACAATTATAAGATGTTGAAGAGGGTTTATTTCCATACCATAGCTCATGGAGTTTATCATCCAACATTGATGAAGGTGATCATTGACCAGTAACATGTTGTACTCCATCAGCTTCTGCTGTAATTTTGTCCTAACCCTAAGACCGCTGGAGCATGCTCTTGCTTTTTCCATCAATGTTGTTAAACTATCCTTTTTGTAACTCACACAGGAGTGTATGGAGTAGTCTTTCTACCTTTCTATACCACACTTATTACGTAATTCTTCAAATTACTTTCAGAATTCTCCACCATTATTTGTTCTCAATAATGGTGGATTTTCTTCTCTCTGTCTGATGCAATGAGTCTACCTTAAACTCTTTAAATTTATCAAATACCTCAGATTTCTTTCTAAGAAAATAAATCCATGTGTTCCTTGAAAAATCATCTATGAATGAAACATAATACACAGATTTACCTAGGGATGGAACAGGAACGGGTCCAGACACATCACTGTGTATCAACTCTAAGATCCCCTTTGCTCTTGTAGCACCAAATGGAAATCTTACTCGATTATGTTTACCATATATGAAATGTTCACAGAAATCAAAATCTAGAGTTCAATTAGACATACCTTCAACCATACCTTTACCATGTAGTGTTTGAAGGCCCTTTTCTCCAATATGACCCAGTCTTTGATGCCACAACATGGTCTTCTTTTCTGGGATACTATTTGTCTTGTCTCCTTCATTTCTCTGCTCAAGGACAACAGAATTGTTACACCCATTAGTATAATTTCATCCCAACAACTTGTACAGAGTTCCACACCGAACTCCCCTCATCAACACCATTTCTCCTCGTACCATCTTGCAAGTGTTCTTTCAAAATATAGTATCCACTCCTGCATCATCCAACTTGCTTATAGATATTAGGCTCCTGGTAAGTTTTGGAATGTGCAGAACCTCGAAGAGAGTTTTGATCCTTCCATCTTTTAGCAACAACTTAACCCTTCAATGTCCCATGATTTTGGTTGTCGATTCATCTCCTAGGAATACATCACCACCATCATATTTTTCATATTCAGAGAACCACTCCCTGTGAGGAGTCATATGGTATGATGCACCAGATTCTATCAACCATACATCACAGTCTACATGTGTACTTGTAGATGCCAGGTAAACATCACCTCCTTCTTCAATGGAGGTTTTCACCTCAGTGGAAGAGGTACTATCAGATCCCTTTGGTTTTTCAACCTTCTTAGACTTGCAATATTTCTTATAATGCCCTCTTTTACCACACTTCCAACATTTCCTCAAAGATTTTCCTAGAGACTTAGATCTACTTGTATATTTAGATCTCCACCCCGAAGGCTTACTAGGATTCTTGTCTTGGGTACACCCTCTTATAAATAAAGCATCTATGCTATGACCATCCATGATTTTTCGCTTCATCTCTTCAGATAACAAGGATGCAACTACATCCTCATACGTCAATGTATATTGAGTAATACTACCTATTGCTACAACCAGATTATCCCAAGAGTATGGCAAAGAAAATAACAAAGTAATACACTTGTCTTCTTCTGCAATCGTAATATTAACAGAGCCAAGTTGACTTACCAGAGTATTAAAGGCATTTAGATGTTTTGTCACAGAATATCCATCTTCCATCCTAAGATGATACAGCTTCTTTCGAAGAAACAACTTGTTTAACATGGACTTTGATTGATACAAATTCCCCAACTTATCCCATAATTTCTTGGCAGTAGATTCTCCCAAGACATTCAGCAACAACAAATCTACCAGTCAGAGTCAAATAGTACTTCTTGCTCTTCTGCCCAACTTCTCCCAATCTTCCTTCGACATACCAGTAGCTAGTGTACTAGTAGTTTGTGTACTAGTAGGTTGTGTACCAGTAGCATGTGTGCTAGTAGATGGTGTACCAATAGGTTGTGTACCAGGATCCAAAATGATCCATTGTTCTTTGTCTACAAGAAGGTCCTCCATCTTGAGCTTCCATAGCTCAAATTTTTTACCATTGAACTTCTCTATCTCGATTCTAGATGAGCTCGCCATTCTTCTTTCTATACTCGAATCTCCACTGCAAAAGCTCCCACTAAACCCAGGTTTATCAAAGACCCAAGATAAACTTGATCTATCAAGACTGAGCCAAACCCTCAGCAACAAAGGCATCCCTCTGAAGCCAAAAACGAGCTCTGATACCACATGTAAGTTTTAAACCTATGAAGTAAAGCAATACATATAGATTCTTAAGCAAAATAGAATTTAATCAATGACTCATTCACATAGTACATAGAAATTTATACCGAAAACCCTCAACCGGGAAAACCTTTCTTATATTAATTATATCAAATTTCACTATTCACTATACAATATATACAATGTTTTTAGGTATTCTATAGATACCAAAACCCTAATCCCTAAAATCGATATTATTTTTAGTAAACCGCTAAAAATAGAAAAAACTGCCCAAAAAAAAAATTTGAGGCACTGCCCCGAACGCTACGCGTAACCAAGGGCGGGCAT
>SNQJ01S0055811.1:51168-62652 GCA_010110895.2 Picea sitchensis
CACAAAAAAACCACTACTACAAGGGATAGTCAGACGCAGTTGTCGAATCTGACATGCCCACACACACACATGCAAAGAATATAACACATACCCAACATAAAGTAGAGGAAGAAGCCACAGAAAAGAAAAAACAAGAACTAAGGGATTTCATAGATAGGAAAATAGAACGAACAATAGAATAAAGAGAGGACAATTTGAAGAAACAGAACAAAGTAACAACGCAGGAGAGACAAATAGTCATAGAATTAGCTACCAAGGTTGGAAGAATGAAAGAAATCTTGAAGGACTTGTCTATTTAAGAAATAAGTATGTCCACTCAGGATGTGTTAAGAAAAGGGATATTAACTTTAGACGCTTTGAGGGCACCTCAACAGTGAGAAGCCACTGCACTAGGAGAAAATAAGAATAAGAATGGAAAGAGGATTCCAAAAATAGTTAGAGAGACTCAGATCACAAGAAATAAGGCAAGGAACCTCAATAAAAAGAAAGCTAAGTTGGAAAAGTTACAAGAAGCTACAAAGACCAGATGGAATACTTCCTAGAATGGAACCTCGCAGGAGCCGGGTTCACAGGATTTTAACCTCAGGTCCACATAGAATGGGACTTCGCCCTGACGAAGTTATATGACCGTTGGAGGCACCCTGACTGTTAGAATGACACTCTAGAACAGTTAGAAAACACATTTATGGGCCGTTGGACCGCTTTTGGACGTTAAGACCATGCCATAATGGACAGACATGTCTTGGCCATTGGAAGATCCATTATGATATCCCGCTTATTTAACTCGTCGGACGCTGCACCGGGACCACTTTTCGCTACCCATGATTAATCGAGCCAAGAAGAGAATTGTCTGTGTGTCGAGCTGTGCTATTTGAAACTATACCCATTCTATCCATTTGTATATCCCTCTGTCTGTTTATCTACCCCGACCTATCTATTTAAAATCTAGAATGTCGGGCAAACCTAGTGAATTAGAGAAGTCTGTCGAGGAATTCCTTAAGAAGCTAATGGCCGACAAACCCATATTCGAAGGTGTCCAGGCGTCGTCAACTAGGGGACTGCAGGCTCTCCCTTCGACCAGACGTCGTTCTAGACGTGTTAACCTCGTTACTGAGCAACGAAGTAAGCACCATGGTGATCTAGCTAATGAAAAGAAGATACCTTAAATCCTACCTGAGTATATCCCACCTTTGGCTGGTGTTGTTAACAGTGACAACATTCCCCAATATTTTGAGTACGCTTTGTTCATTGTGTACATTCTGAAAGGAATACGCATAGTCGGGAGTCAGTTAGGACAAATCCCGCTATTCAAGAACAACGAATTCAATTTGGGAGACATGAAGAACTACGCTATGTTAGCACCCCACTGCTACTTGACGAAGTCAACTGGAAAGAAGCCCCGCCTCGTCTCACAGACATGGATTAAGGTGATGGCGCAGTCCACCGTGTTGAATGTGATGAAGATACTGCATTCTGGTCACCACCAGGAGGTTAACGCTTGCATTAAACTCCTCCTGTCATGCTATCATGGCGGATACCTATGGCTCGACTGAAGGATTACTGTGGATCTAGCATTGATCCACTGGATCACAGGCTTAATTGTACAAGGCCCTGACTCTCAACAATTTATCCAGGGAAGGCCTTGGACCGTTCCCTGGCACAACACATCAATGAAGCTTATGGAGAAGTAGAGAAAGGAAAGCGAGGTTACAATGTAGCCTTTATACAGGATGGCGCATTGTGCCTTGCTTGCCATCTCATAGCTGGAAATCTCATGAGGAAGAACCGCCCCACACACATCACCAAGTTCGTGGTGGGCCTCGCAGGAAAATGTGTGGAGGGCATGCAGATGAACTGGGTGAACTACCTCGTCAATCAACTAGAGAAGGATTGTCGCGAAGATCAGGATTTGGGATATGAATTCCATTATAGTTGGATGATCATTTTGATCGCATTTGTCGCTTGGAAAATGCCTGAAGGGGACACCTTTCCACAGATCAAGCCATCGAAGCCGTTGGCCACTAGTTTTTCCACCCTATGGTATGCCAAGGACATGATGAAGCAGTGGAAGTAAAATGCAATGTTTCATGCATACTATCAATAGTTGAAGGTTTCCATCGAATCATTTTCGTGCATGACACCACGCACCATGCACCGGTACCGACCAATAACAAAGTTTCACGTAGATCCTCATTTCATCTACATCACTGTGCACAGAGATGAGAACAAGGAATAATTACAGTCGTACTACAAGCTGACGGATGACAACATGGAGCAGATTACAAAGGAATGGCTAGAGGAGTTTCTTTTACCTGTCGCTGATGCAGAATTATCCAACACAAAGACCATAGGAAGCCCCATAGTTACACAAGTTGAGCATGTTAGACAGTCTAGTGGGACGAGGAAGAAGAAAAATCAGGATGAATTCCAGGATATAGAGATTGATGAAGAGCACAATGCTTCTGAAGATAACGGGTCTGGATCGCTCAAAGGAGGAGGAGAAGATGAAGTCGAAGAATAGGGAGGAGGATATGAAGGAGAAGAAGGGAAAGGAGGAGGTGAAGCTACCACCCCTCCACTTGAGGATCCCCCTTTTGGGACAGTAACAACACAAAAGAGGAAGGTTTATCCCAAGAAACCCTCAACAAGGAAGAAGACACGCACTAATAAGCCCCATTTAGAGGCCACGCTCACTGAGAACGACATCAGTCTGGTCTATGGAGCTATGGAGGATGATTCCGAGGAAATATTGCAGAGATATGGAGAGAAGTAAGAGGAGCTATATGGAATGATCTAGAAGGAATTGAAGGAAGTACAACAAGTTGTTTGTTTGGTTCGCACAGTACCCACTGCGCCTTCCTCGTATCAGACTGTAGAATTGGGAGATGAACTAACCCAATTGAGAAGACCTGCGGATGCAACAGAAGCCCAGTTCTAGAGATTCTAGGAAGAGAAGGAGAAGGCTACAGAATCCTTGAAATGGGAGAGAGATGAAGTCTTAGCGCAATTACGAGCAACGCAGGAAAATGTAGCAACCCGGGAAAGCGAGAAAGCAGAGCTTTAGGAAAATCTCGAGGAAGAAAAATCCCAACTACAGAGAGAAAAGGAGCAATTGCTTGCAGCACGGGCCATGGTAAAAGAAGCGGTGAGTAAAGAATGTTGCTCTCTTCCAGGCTTGTCACAGGAAGGACAAGATTCGTTCGAATCTCAAATAGAGAAGCTCACTGAGTGATCAGAATCTGGACCAGGGGTCAAAATTTAGCCCAAAAATAAAAATGCTCGGAAGCACTTCAAAACGGACAAGTGCGTATGCCTCGTCCTCACAAACCCAACACAACTCGAATGGGTTCAAACGAATATTGTATGAGTGAGATATCACATTTTGTTCATTTTTCCAAACACGCAAAATTTTGTTGACTGTACAGTCCATACAGGCTAACGTGGCAAGGTACAAACCCACACGTGGAAGGTGGCATGTTGGTGTTGAGTTGGCAAGTGCTAACGTGGAAAATGATGAGTTGGAAATTGCTGATGTGGCAAGTGTTGAGTGGCAGACATGTGGGCGAATGATTTAAATACACGTGTCATTTTATTGGCAAATTGGGTGGTACCACATGGCCTAGGCATGGGATGCCACTTGGCACCTTGGTATATGGTGTAAATGTTATGTGGAGTCCATGGGGATCGAACCCTGAACCTCCCACATGGTGGAAAGCTTTGGAAAGGTTGGGCTACCGGTGCGCTCGCACCATATTTCTTAACATATAACCTCCCAATTTATATTTAAAGTTGCATATTGTATAGTTTGGGGTAGGTCTAGGTTGGGGCTTATCCCCAACCCCTGATTATATGCGTGTTAACATATGACCATGCCACATGGTTTGCGTGGGAATCAAACTCCAACGATGCTTCCCCTCAAGCAACACTTGTCACTACACACTTCAAATGGATCCCCCATGTGCCCGACACTTGTCACTATCACAAATGCTTGCAATCGGATCTCTCCATGCGCCCAACACTTGTCATTTCCCACACTATTGCAACGGGTGCCCACATTTGGTGCGGGACATGGTCATATGGAACCATGCATCCAACACCTCCACAGATTGGGGGCTAGGTTCCCTAACCATGCAACATTTTGGGGCAATTTGTGGAAGATGGCACACATGATGGTTTTAGGCACGGGAAACGCCTAGAAGCTAGGTTACTCACACAGGAGGTGCATTTGCAGGAGGTCTATCTTCTTCATTTTTTGGCCAAAATAGGTGCCGAAAAAGCCCAGATTGGGGTTTTTGGATGTTCTGAATCCATTGGTATAGGTTTCAAGGGAATTTGGAGACTTCTATTGCAGGTTTTGATACAGGAGAGTTTCATAGAGCTCCAAACATCCCAGGGCCACCAGTGAAGGAGGCCATGTCCAGGGAAGCCAAAATCCATTTTCAGTGACTGAATAAGCATTCTTAACTAATTTATATGCTCTGAAATCATTGGAATAGGTTGTGTTAGCCCATATTATTGCAGGGGAGTTTTTTCCCTTCATTTTTGGCCCTTGGATGACCAAGTGCGAAGAAGGGGGGCTTAAAAAACCCCACAAATGTGTTTCAACCAAAGTCGAGGCGCGTTCTGCTAAGGCGCACATGTATCGGGACTAGGGAGAGTGCCACTTCGGGAATTTTGAATTTGAGAAAGGCACATAGAAGATCTAGGCCGTCCAACCAAGGGGACATGTGGCACATGATTGGCATTTCGTGATTTCACAAGGTGGAGCGATCAAGGAGCAGAGTTTTAAAACCCATGAAATGAGAAATGATCTGAGCCTTCCTGAGCAGGATGCGTGGCACACGATTAAGAATTTTGTGATTTTGGGGAATGGAGCAGTCAAGGGGCCGAGTCACGAGGACTCACAAAGCACAAAATCATGAAATTATCAGAGTCATCTGATCAAAGAGGGGTGCGTGTCAGCTGATCTGAGCATCACGATTTCACGTCTCGGGGCTTCGAGCATGGAGCACAATGCAAACTCCCGACACGTGAAATCGTGAAGCACTCAAAGTTTGGGCCCATGGTCATAGCCCGTAGACCTATGGTCTGTGGTTCCAGGAAGAATATTAGCACTTGCTGCATGGAGATGGTGACATGGGGTCTTCGAGGAAGCAATCTTGGCTGTCAATTTCAGAGTAGGTCCGACCGTCGATCTGAATTTGACCATTTCACGATTTTGGGCATCGCGATGTTGTGAATCAAGGGGAGTGAGAATTCCCTATATGAGAAGTCCTGAAATTCCAATTCTTTAAGCCTGAAGTCACGATTCGCGGTCGCATGGGGCGATGGAAAGAATCTGCACAAAGGTTGGAGCACCTGAATTTATTGCAGAGAAAGAACTGCCTGGCCTCGAGAAAATAGGATTCACTCAAAGAAGTTGTGTGCTCACCTTAAAATTCATGGGTGTCAGGGCTCCATCCCGATCTTGATGCAGTTAGTTAATGGAAATGGGGGAGGTAGTTGAAACCTCGTTTCATCCCATAAATGAAAATCATGGAGGAAATGAGCATGGAAAATAGAGTTGTCAGCCCATGGTACCCCTGCGAGTGGTTTCTCTTGCAAGCCCATATTGATTTGAGATCTCATCTAACAGAAGAATGCAAGTGCGGCCTGACATAGGAAGATGCAGACGCCAAGCCTTGGATACATTGACCAGAGTGAGCTTCTGTAGGGACCCAGTTCCAAGTATATGTAGGCATTTTTTCCATTTTTGTAAGGGTCAATGGTAGAGAAAATCTCCTGAATTGTAAAGTTTTAATGAACTCTCTGGTTATCTGGTTATGTATATGCATTTGAGACCTCTTTTTTAATGATAGTCAACTTCCTTACTCCCTCTTGTTTTCCTCTGAAGCTGAAAGAGTTCATGATTGACTGATTCACTTGAATTATTGTGACTGCATTATGATGAAAGTTTGATTATAGTGTTGTTATAGTTCCTTTCAGTTTCTTTGAGATTTAAATTCGAGAACTTCTTGTCTTTATGTTGTTCCTCCATGGGTTGCCGAAAGACTTGATGTCCTTGGAAGACCTCTACATTTTCTCGCTGAAGTCTTCCTCCTACTCACCCTTACTACTACTTAATGTCTGAAGTTAAACCAATACCTCACTTGCTCATGCATATTAGCCCAAATTTCTGAGTTAATATGATATTTTCTTGAGACTGCGCCCATTTGACCCTTTTATAACCAATTTATGACATAAAATCTGATGGGTATCAGGCTTACTTCTGCCGCAATCCAGGGGTGACTTATGGTGCTAATGTTTTTGGTGTCATTGTCGGGGATGAAATTGAAGATTTTCACTAGGTAGAACAACAACGAACTTCTGAGTCTAAAGGTGCATCAAACATCAGAACCTTTGAATATTGAAACTATGCACCTGGTGACTCCACTGTTTAATTTGTTTCTGGATACACCTGGTATCCCCAGTGGGGAACACAACGAATCAGTGTGATTGATTCTGGATACACCTAGTATCCCCTTGGGGGAACACAATGATCATAGTTGATCTTTGATGGTGGAAAAATACCAGACACACTCTTTCTACATATTATCCACCTGGTGACTCCATGGTTGAAGGAGAGATTGGTGACTCCACTGGTTTGAAATAGAAAAAATTCTGGCTCAGAGGTTTTCTCCCCTTAACTTCTCTGTTGTCCCTGGTTTTCCCAATGTTGTTGTTGCTCCAAATGAATGGAATGATTATTTGCCTATATTTAGAGAGCGCGAGGACAACCCTGCTCAACATATCCATGAGTTTCATGAACTCATGCACCAGTGGGAGATACATCATGAGGATGTATTGATGAAGATGTTCTTGTTCTCACTATATAGAAGGGGATGTTCGTGAGTGGTATCATTCTTTACCCCCTACTATCATCTCCTCCCTGGTGCAGTTTCAGGCATCTTTCAATGCTCATTGTCAGAAGTTTTATCCTTCTGAGTTAATTTGTCATAGTTGTTGTGAGGGATACAACGATTGTTTTCAAGATATAGTTGTTTCTTACGTAGGTTGTAAGGGTGAGGACCATGAAGAAGAAGATGCTCTGGGCGAAGTAATGGAGATGATTAAATTTCTCTCTTCCAAACTAGAAAGATTGGAATCTGGAGAAAGCGTAGAGGATTTTACATCTCTTGAAGAGGATGTTCTTGACAACCCTACTGATGATGATAGTATTGAATATTTCATAGTTGTAGAGGCCCTGCCTTCTTCTCCTAATATGCCTGTTGTCCCTAGCTTTGATGATTATTCAGATGAAGAGAATCAGAACCCCACATTACAATTTGCTGACAAGAGGAGCACCCAACCTATATATGAAAGCTACGAGTCAGATTCTAAGCTGGATGTGCAGGATTTCCAAGAGCATGCAGCCGAGCCCTGTCCTCTATCCATTAGCAAATATTTTCATGAGGAAATTATCTAGCCTGAGCAGCATGATGAAGAGAAGAATTTCCCCTCAGGTTCTGTCTATGATGATTATGATTCTGACCCTTGGGAGAGCCAAGAAGAAGAACCAAAAGATCTAGAGGAGTAGTAGAAGGGGCAGTTTTTCCCCTGTCCAGAGCTTGTAGGTGAGCAACCTTCGCTTAACCTAAAGATCAGTCATTGTGTCGTTTCTCATCCACCTCTGCCCTCTAATAATATTCAGCTCTGCATGAGCAACTATGGAGCAGAGCAAGTTTTCTGCTACCCATTTTCCAACTTTTTCCACTCAGTCTTTGATCTTGTCAGCAGTATAGAAGTGGAATTCCTTCCTTGTCAACGAGTATATAGAGTGGAATTTCCTTCATATCTTGGAGCCGCCCTATTTCATCTCAACTTCATCCTTTGAAAGGGAGCTAGAGGGTGTAACCGTTCTACTGTCACGGTTGCATCAGTTGCTAGTGATCACCGATAGAGTAAAGGAGCTTCCATTTAGGAAGTTACTTGATTGGCTATGGTGGAAATTTGCTTTCACCTAGCACCATGTATTAAATCAATTAGTTTAGGATTGTACATAATTAAGCTCCTTGGAGCATGTGTGTTTTGTTTTGTTTACTTATCAAACAATATTTTTCAGCAGGATGTTTTGGGGCTCAACTCCATATCCCAACAGAAGGCAATTGGAATTGCAAAAGGAGATCTTAGAGCCTCGCAGAGAGGACTCTATCCCCCATGGAGCCTAATGTTAGCACATATTCTTGCAGGGGAGTGTTTTCCCTTTAGTTTCGGCTCTTGGATGACCAAGTGCGAAGAAGGGGGGCTTAAAAAACCCCACAAATGTGTTTCAACCAAAGTCGGGGTGCAATCTGCTAAGGCGCGCATGTATCGGGACCAGGGAGAGTGCCACTTTGAGAATTTTGAATTTGAGAAAGGCGCGTAAAAGATCTAGGCCATCCAACCAAGGGGACATGTGGCGGATCATTGGTATTTCGTGATTTCACAAGGTGGATCCATCAAGGAGAAACGTTTTAAAACTCATGAAATGATTTGATCTGTCCCTCTCAGTAGGATGTGTGGCACACGATTAATCATTTTGTGATTTCAGGGAGTGGAGCAGTCAAGGGGCCAAGTCGCAAGGACTCACGAAGCGCGAAATGATCAGATTTGTCCAATCAAAGAGGAGCGCATGTTAGCAGATCCAAGCCTCACGATTTCGCGACTTGGGGTTTTGAACATGGAGCACAATGCAAACTCCATACACGCAAAATCGCGAAGCGCTCAAAGTTTGGGCCCATGGTCATAGCCCGTGGCCCTATGGTGTGCGGGTCCGGGAAGAATATTAACACCTGTCGCATGGAGCTGGTGATGTGGGGTCTTCGAGGAAGAAATCTTGGTTGTCAATTTCAGAGAAGATCCGACCATCGATCTGAATTTGACTATTTCACGATTACGGGCATCACGATGTTGTGAATCAAGGGGAGTGAGAACTCCTGATATGCGAAGTCCCGAAATTCCAATTCTTTAAGCCTGAGGTCACGGTCCGTGGTCGCATGGGGCGATGGAAAGGAGCTGCACAAAGGTTGGAGCGCTCGAATTTATTGCAGAGAAATAATTACGTGGCCTCAAGCCACCAGGATTCTCTCAAAGAAGTTGCGTGCTCACCTTAATATTCATGGGTGTTAGGACTCCATCCCGATCTTGATGTAGTTAGTTAATGGAAATGGGGGAGGTAGTTGAAACCTCATTTCATCCTGTAAATGAAAAGCATGGAGGAGTCGGCCATGGAAAATAGAGTTGTCAGCCCATGGTACCCCTGCGAGTGGCTTCTCTTGCAAGCCCATATTGATCCAAGATTGTGTCTGACATAAGAATGTAAGTGCGGCCTGACAGAGGAATATGCAGACGCCAAGCCTTGGATACAGTGAATAGATCATGCTTCTGTAGGGAGCCAGTTCCAAGTATATGTAGGCATTTTTGCCATTTTTTCCATTTTTGTAAGGGTCGATGGTAGAGAAAATCTCTCGAATTGTAAAGTTTTAATGAACTCTCTGGTTATCTGGTTATGTGTATGCATTTGAGACCTCTTGTTTAATGAGATTCAGCTTCCTTACTCCCTCTTGTTTTCCTCTGAGGCTGAAATATTTCATGATTGACTGATTCACTTGAATTATTGTGACTGGATTATGATGAAATTTTGATTATAGTGTTGTTATATTTCGTTTCAGTTTCTTTGAGATTTAAATTCGAGAATTTCTTGTGGTTAAGTTGTTCCTCCATGGGTTGCCGAAAGACTTGATGTCCTTGGCAGACCTCTACATTTTCTCGCCGAAGTCTTCCTCCTACTCACTTTTACTACAACTTACTGTCTGAAGTTAAAACAATACCTCACCTGCTCGTGCATATCAGCCCAGATTTCTGAGTTAAGATGATATTTTCTTGAGACCGCACCCATTTGACCCTTTTCGTCATCGACAGTTGTTCGGATAATCCACAGTTGGTGTCATTTCGTCATCGACGTTTTGAATCCGAATCGGGATTCATCATCAGGACTAATCGTTGAATGAGAGATAGTTGATCGTCGTCAATTAATACTTTAAATGCAAGAGAATTTTTAATTTAAAAGTTAGTTAAGTCGACTATCCCAATTTCTAAATTTAATTTAATTAATGAGACTTAAATCTAGGGTTTTGAGAGTGAGTTATTTATTAATTATTTTTAGGGTTTAGTCATGACAATTTACTAGATTGATTAAATATGAGTATTACTTGTTTATGATTAGGATAATAATTAGTGTGTATAAGTATATAAAAATCTAGCTTATAGGAGGTTTTTTAATTATTTATTTGTTTAGGGTTTCAGGTAATTAGGTTTTACTCCTAATTATTTAATAGTGTTAGTGTATATGTAGTGGGGTTATTTGTGATTATTTTTAAGGTGATTAGGATATTAATATTATATGATTATAGTCAATGATTAATGATTATTACCGAAGTGTGGATATTATAGTTAGGTGCCAATATTGATGATAGTGTGAAATCTAGGTTTCTTTAATCATTTAGGGTTTTTTAAGCGCTTAGGTAATAAAAAAATTAAGTGTTTTAGGGTTTATTTAATCTAATAAATCTAGGGTTTTGAGAGTGATTAGGAGGTTATTTATTAATTATTTTTAAGGTTTAGTCATGACAATTTATTAGATTGATTTTGTTTATTATTAGGATAATAATTAGTGTGTATAAGTATATAAAAATCTAGGTTATAGGAGGCTTTTAATTATTTATTTGTTTAGGGTTTTAGGTAATTAGGTTTTACTCCTAATTATTTATTTAATAGTGTTCGTATATAAGTAGTGGGGTTATTTGTGATTATTTATAAGGTGATTAGGATATTAATATCATATGATTACATATGTATATTAATAATGAGAATCAAAAAATATATAATAAGTCAATGATTAATGATTATTACCTAAATGTGGATATTATAGTTAGGTGTCAATATTGAAATGAAATCTAGGTTTCTTTAATCATTTAGGGTTTTTTAAGCACTTAGGCTTTAATCAAATCTAGTTATTTGAAATGATAGTGTTTTAATATAAGTTTGCAGGGTAATAATATCTAATGAGGGTTTTAGGGTTTGTAAAAGGATTAGGGTATATAGGGTTTAATTAATAAAGTGTATAGTGACAAGTTTTAAATTAGAATTTTTATAGTAGTAGTAAGACTAGATAGATCCCTAAACCTAAGAACTTATTCAAATTAAACCGAAACAAGCAGGGAAAGGAAAGGAAAAGGTCGGTGTCATACCTGATTTGGTCCATGATGGTGTTCTCGGTCAATCTGTCAGCAGATGAGCAAAATAGAGACCGCTTTGCATGCCTTGCAGGGTTCACCAAGGCAGAACATCTATAGCAGCAAGAGTGTTAATAAAAAGCAGGAAAACAAAACAGAAAACAATCTAATCTAACAACTGTGAAGCAAATAACGATTCGGAAATAAACAGAAATATCAAACATGAGACAAG